>CAUYLG010029193.1:0-21754 GCA_963573385.1 Cacajao melanocephalus
TGGAACTGAAAAACACAGCATGAGAACTTCATGAAGCATACACAAGTTTCAGTGGCTGAATCAATCAAGCAGAAGAAAGGATATCAGAGATTGAAGACCAACTCAATGAAATAAAATGAGAAGGCAAGATTAGAGAAAAAAGAGTGAAAATAAATGAACAAAGCCTCCAAGAAATTATGTGAAAAGACATAATCTATGCTTGATCGGTATATCTGAATGTGACAGGGAGACTAAATCCAAGCTGGAAAACACTCTTCAAGATATTATCCGGGAGACCTTCCCCAACCTAGCAAAGCAGGCCAATATTCAAATCTGGGAAATACAGAGAACACCAAAAAGATATTCCTCAAGAAGAGCAGCCCAAAGGAACATAATTATCAGATTCACTAGGGTTGAAATGAAGGAAAAAATGCTAAGGGCAGTCAGAGAGAAAGGTTGGGTTACCCACAATGGGAAGCCCATCAGACTCACAGTGGATCTCTCAGCAGAAACTCTATGGGCTAGAAGATAGTTGGGGCCAATATTCAACATCCTTAAAGAAAAGAACTTTCAAACCAGAATTTGATATCCAGCCAAGCTAAGCTTCATAAGTGAAGGAGAAATAAAATCCTTTATGGATAAGCAATTGCTGAGAGATTTCATCACCACCATGCCTGCCTTGCTAGAGCTCCTGAAGAAAGCATGAAACATGGAAGGAACAACCAGTACCAGCCACTGCAAAAACGTAGCAACTGGTAAAGGCCATTGACACAATGAAGAAACTGCATCAACTAATGGGCAAAACAGCCAGCTAGCATCAAAATGGCAGGATCAAATTCACACATAATAATATTAACCTTAAATGTGAATGGGCTAAATGCCCCAATCAAAAGACACAGACTGGCAAATTGGATAAAAAGTGAAGACCCATCAGTATACTCACGTGCAAAGACACACATAGACTCAAAATAAAGGGATGGAGGAAGATTTACCAAGCAAATGGAGAGCAAAAAATGCAGGGGTTGCAATCCTCATCTCTGATAAAAATGGACTTTAAACCAACAAAGATAAAAAGAGACAAAGAAGGGCATTACATAATGGTAAAAGGATCAATGCAACAAGAAGAGCTAACGATCCTAAATATATGCACACCCAATATAGGAGCACCCAGATACATAAAGCAAGTTCTTAATGACCTACAAAGAGACTTAGACTCCCACACAATAATAGTGGGAGACTTTATCACTCCACTGTCAGTATTAGACAGATCAATGAGACAGAAAATTAACAAGGATATCCAGGACTTGAACTCAGATCTGAACCAAGTGGACCTAATAGACATCACCAGAATTCTCCACCCCAGATCCACAGAATATACATTCTTCTCAGCACCACATCACACTTACTCTAAAATTGACCACATAATTGAAAGTAAATCACTCCTCAGCAAATGCAAAAGAACAGAAATCATAGCAACCAGTCTCTCAGACCACAGTGCAATCAAATTAGAACGCAGGATTAAGAAACTCACTGAAAACGGCACACCTACATGGAAACTGAACAATCTGCTCCTGAACGACTACTGGATAAATAATGAAATAAAGGCAGAAATAAAGATGTTATTTGAAACCAATGAGAAAGAAGACACAATGTACCAGAGTCTCTGGGACCCATTTAAAGCAGTGTCTAGGGGGAAATTTATAGCACTAAATGCCCATATACAAAGTGAGGAAAGATCTAAAATTGACACCCTATCATCAAATTAAAAGAGCTAGAGGAATAAGATCAAAGAAATTCAAAAGCTAGCAGAAAATAAGAAATAACCAAGATTAGAGGAGAACTGAAGGAGTTGGAGACATAAAGAACCCTTCAAAAAATCAATAAATCTAGGAGTTGGTTTTTTAAAAAGTTCAACAAAATGGATAGACCACTAGACAGACTAATAAAAAAGAAAAGAGAGAAGAATCAAATAGATGCAATAAAAAATGATAAACGGGATATCACCACTGATTCCACAGAAATACAAACTACTATCAGAGATTACTACAAACAACTCCATACACATAAATCTAGAAGAAATGGATACATTCCTGGACACATAACCCTCCCAAGACTAAATCAGAAAGAAGTTGAATCCCTGAATAGACCAATAACAAGGTCTGAACTAGAGACAGCAATTAATAGCCTACCAACCAAAAAAAGTCCAGATCTAGACAGGTTCACAGCCAATTCTATCAGATGTACAAAGAGGAGCTTCTACCATTCCTTCTGAAATTATTCTAAATAATACAAAAAGAGGGAATACTCCTTAACTCATTTTATGAGACCAACATTATCCTGATACCAAAACCTGGCAGAGATACAACTAAAGAAAATTTCAGGCTAATATTCATGATGAACATCGATGAAAAAATCTTCAATAAAATACTGGCAAACTGAATACAACGGCACATCAAAAACCTTATCCATCACGAACAAGTAGGCTTCATCCCAGGGATGAAAGTCTGGTTCAAGATATGCAAATCTATAAACATAATCCATCCTATAAACAGAACCAAAGACAAAAACCACATGATTATCACAATAGATGCAGAGAAGGCCTTTGACAAAATTTCACAGTCCTTTATGCTAAAGACTCTCAATAAACTTGGTATTGATGGAACGTATCTCAAAATAATAAAAGCTATTTACAACAAACCCACAGCCAATATCACACTGAATGGGCAAAAACTGGAAGCATTCCCTTTGAAAACTGGCACTAGACAAGGGTGCCTTCTCTCACCATTTCTATTCAACATAGTATTGGAATTCAGACCAATCAGGCAGGAAAAATAAATAAAGGATATTCAATTAGGAAAAGAGGAAGTCAAATTGTCTCTACTTGCAGACGACATGACTGTACATTTAGAAGACCTCATTGTCTCAGTCCAAAATCTCCTTAAGCTGATAAGCAACTTGAGTAAAGTCTCAGGATACAAAATCAATGTGTAAAAATCAGAAGCATTTCTATACACCAATAACAGACAAACAGAGAGCCAAATCATGAGCAAACTCCCAATTACAATTGTTACAAAGAGAATAAAATACCTAGGAATACAACTAACAAAGGACGTGAAGGACCTCTTCAAGGAGAACTACAAACCACTGCTCAAGGAAATAAGAAAGGACACAAACAGATGGAAAAACATTCCATGTTCATGGTTAGGAAGAATCAATATCATGAAAATGGCCATACTGCCCAAAGTAATTTATAGATTCAATACTATCCCCATCAAACTACCATTAAACTTCTTCACAGAACTGGAAAAAACCACCTTAAACTTCATATGAAACCAAAAAAGAGCCCACATAGCCAAGACAATCCTAAGCAAAAAGAACAAAGCTGGAGGCATCACACTACCTGGCTTCAAACTATACTGCAAGGCTACAGTAATCAAAACAGCACTGTACTGGTACCAAAATAGATATATAGACCAATGGAACAGAACAGAGGCCTCAGAAGTAACACCACACATCTACGATAATCTGATCTTTGACAAACCTGACAAAAACAAACAATGGGGAAAGGATTCCCTGTTTAATAAATGGTGCTGGGAAAACTGGCTAGCCAAGTGCAGAAAGCTTAAACTGGACCCCTTCCTTACACCTTATACAAAAATTACCTTCAGATGGATTAAAGATTTAAACATAAGACCTAACACCCTAAAAACCCTAGAAAAAAACCTGGGCAAAACCATTCAGGACATAAGCATAGGCAAGGACCTCATGACGAAAACACCAAAAGCAATGGCAACAAAAGCCAAAATAGACAAATGGGTTCCAACTAAACTTAAGAGCTTCTGCACAGCAAAAGAAACAATTGTTAGAGTGAACCAGCAACCAACAAAATGGGAAAAATTTTTTTGCAAGCTACCCATCTGACAAAGGACTAATATCCAGAATCTACAAAGAACTAAAACAAATTCACAAGAAAAAAACAACCCTATCAAAAAGAGGGTAAAAGATATGAACAGACACTTTTCAAAAGAAGACATTTATGTGGCCAACAAACATATGAAAAGTGCTCATCATCACTGGTCATTAGAGAAATGCACACTGAGATACTATCTCACACCAGTTAGAATGGCGATTATTAAAAAATCTGGAAACCACAGATGCTTGAGAGAATGTGGAGAAATAGGAACACTTTTACACTGTTGGTGGGAGTGTAAATTAGTTCAACCGTTGTGGAAGACAGTGTGACGATTCCACAAGGATCTAGAAATAGAAATATCATTTGACCCAGCAATCCCATTACTGGGCATATACCCAAAGGATTATAAATCATTCTATTATAAAGACATATGCACATATATGTTCATTGCAGCACTGTTTACAATAGCAAAGACTTGGAACCAACCCAAATGCCCATCAGAGATAGATTGGATAAAGAAAATATGGCACATATACACCATGGAATACTATGCAGCCATAAAAAGGGATGAGTTCATGTCCTTTGCAGGGACATAAATGAATCTGGAAACCATCATTCTCAGCAAACTAACACAAGAACAGAAAACCAAATACTGCATGTTCTCATTTACAAGAGGGTGTTGAGCAATGAGAACACATGGACACAGGAAGGGGAACATCACACACTGGGGTCTCTTCGGGGTTTGGGGACTGGGGAGGGATAGCAATGGGTGGGGAGATTGTTCAGGGATAACATTAGGAGAAATGTAGGTGAGGGGGATGGAGGCAGTGAACCACCATGGCATGTGTATACCTATGTAACAATCCTGCATGATCTGTACAGGTACTGTAGAACTTGAAGTAAAATTTTAAAAAAGAGAAAAAAAGTTATTGAAGATTTGATATACTAACAAAAATGTTAAATATAAAGAGATAAATAAATTGCATACTAGAGCTGAAAAATAGTGTGCTGATAATAAACAGTAAAGCAGTAGTTCTTAAAGTTTAGCTTGCTTAAGAAATATGTGAGGATGCTTATTAAAATAAAGGTTCTAGGGCAGGCCCTTCAGGTATACTAAAACAGCAAAGATGGGGTGATAGCCAATAATATGCATTTATACTAACATTTGAAACTTGGAGAAATATTGATTTAAATAATCACAAGTTGCTCCCTGAAGCATGGAAATGAGTACAGTAGTTAGTAGCTGAGCTTGGAAAAATACCTTCTTCTCTGACATTGCAAATTCACTGATCATATCCTCCTTCAGCAACTGGTTTTTAGACTCCATAATAATGTACTGGAATTCTCAGAAGGAGGCCAACTTCTTCATGCCTCAGTTTTCTTCTTTGTAAATTAATTATGGACTCATTTACATTTACTATTTCATATTTACAGAGTGTTGAAAGTGCATTCCTGGAGCAGAACTGAATGTATGAAAACATCTGATGATAAACAGAGACTATACTGGAGAGGAGTTCACGGGCTCCTGCTTTGTCCTCTTGGACTGTGATATTAAAATGCTCACCAGCTGTGTTCAATCAATATTTCTTTTCACATTTGAATGTACTTCCAACACAGAGACAAAGGTCTAAGAAATATATTCTAAAATTTATCAGAGAAAGAATTAAATACCTACAGTATGCCTCCTTTTTCTTGACCTGTTTTCTTCAGGCTCCATTTCACTAATCCACAAATTCTTGCTACCACCTGATAAGTGAATATAAAGCATTAAAGTGCCAATTGCACAGTTTTTGTTTTTAAGGGTCAGCGAGGGGTTAGGACATCCTGGGTCTGGATTTCATTCTTTTCTAGACTTCCTGTGTAATTTAGTGCTCCTCCATCTGGACTCAGAATCCTATTAGAATAAAAGAGAGATTTCAGCTGCTTTTTCACCCATATGTAACTGCGTTTCTAATGGCAACTTCCCAATAGAGGTTCAGGTGTTTATGTGAAGAAAGCATACTCTCACTCCATTTCAATGAATTTGGAACAATGAATTTAGAAGAATAAGCTTTACATTTTTCATCCAGCACACCTCTTACCTTCAATTTAGAAGCAAGCAAGTTTATCCCTAAATATGTTTTGAGATTTTCTCTACTAATTTATTAAATTGAAGTGTTTATTTTTTGAGGCCCTATGAAGATGGTGACATTATTATGTGGTAGTTATTGTTTTAAACTGCACAATAAGTTTTCCCATATGCATCTTCCTACTTTATATAATAGGCCCTTTCATTGTATACCCCAGGTGATGGAAATAACACTCAGTTGTGCCAAGAGGAGCACTCATTCTCCTGGCTGCATACATTGGTTATCAGTCAATCAGTCAAACTCATTGGCATATTCCTACTGAAACAAGGGTGGATTTTTCTCTTACCTCTGTGGTCCCCTTACTGGAAGGATAGGAATTTAAGAGCACTAGAAACTATCCTCCTCATCATGTGGGTACAGTCTGCTAACCATATGAGAGAATGAGGTCCACACCTAGACAGATGCGGAGCTGAAACGTGAGGAAAAGGCTAATTTTTAAAATTTTGTTTTTAATTGACATGTAATAATTGCGTGTGTGTGTGTGTGTGTATATATATATATACACAAATAATTATATAATATACACAAATAATTGTGTATATATATATATATATACACAATTATTATATATATATGTGTGCGTGCGTATGTGTGTGTGTGGAGTACACTGTGATGTTTCGAGGGGAAAGGATCTTGGTAATCTGGTCCTGAATATATTAGGTTGGTACAAAATGTTTGATGCTGGGACCATTTCTTTCCTTTCCAATTACATAGTCAATAAATTAATTTTTACTACATGCTAGTTGGATTACATTTCTGTTATTTTGAACTGAAAATATCCTGACGAAAATAAACAACAACAACACATAAAAATGGAGATTAAAAAAAAACATACAGGAAGTTAACAATTCCTTGAACGGTACGTATGAGTTTTCTGGATATGTCACAAGTATAGGCATTTTTGTTAATAACTTGCTTTTGTGTCAGAATTCCTTTATTACTCCTGCATCTAACATTAATAAATTGCTATTTATTGTTATGGGAGCTCCTGTAATGTTAAATTTAGGGAGATCTCAGAGAGTTAGCCTTTCCAAAGTCTTTCAAACCTGGCTACATTGTCACCTTAAGCTTAGGAATCCAGAATTCAATATGGACATAGAAAGATCTCTTTCTTAAGGGGAGAATTCCAGAGTAGCTGAAAAATTTTATTCTTTTTTGGCACCATGGCTCACAGCTATAACTTTTTAATTCTTTAGGAGGACTTTTGCATTTGCCATTGGAGATGTCATTTCAGTGCCTAAAAGTCAGATAGATTAAAGATAGGATGTAGCTTGGGACATGCATAGTGGGCCACCTCTGAGAGTGAAAGGGGTTTCTATCAACAGTTAGACCCAGGACAATAGGTCCAAGAATACCAAGAACGAGAACGCCAAGAACCAAGGACATGCCGGAGAAAGGCAGATATTTGTTTGTCCTTGCTAAAGATGATAGACTCTTTTTCTAGACTAGTGGTTTCCAAGCTGGTTCCACATTAGGATTGCCTGGGAAACTTAAAACAATACAGAAGCAGTTTCCTCACCTAGAGATTTTGATGAATTATCTGGAGTGTCATATGGGAATTTCACTTTAAAAAGTCCCCTGGTGACTGTACAGCATGGTTTTAGTATATAAGTACGTAAACCTGAGACTCAAAAGGCTAAGACCTGGTGTCTCGTCTTTCATTAGCTAGGTATGTGATTCTGGACAAATAATTTTCTGATCTTCACTGGCTTCATCTGAAAAAAAGAGGTTTAGTCTAAAAATACTCTAAGATCTATTGAACTCTGATATTCTACATTGCTGATCCTTTTGAAGAAAACTCTTCTTTCCAGGAATTGAAATTTCTTTAAGTCAGAACCTACTTCCCCTAGTCTTGGACAATGACAAAACATTATTTGAAAGACGGGTAATCAAGTTCATTTCTTAAAGCCAAGGATATGTTGTAAAAATGAAGTGCTAGAACATACTAATTCTAGTGCTGTTTGAGAGTACTTAGCAGTTTCCATGCCAGCTGAGAGGATGAAAGGCCTGCAGCCCTCAGAGACATTATGTAATCTTTGCAATCTAATTCAGCACAACATTCAGCAACTGAAATGTTGAAGGACAGGTTTACTTTTCCACATACTGAGTTTTTATGGTTGCTTATACTGGGAAGGCACTACACTGTGTGTCTTGTTAATGACCTAATCCAGTGTGTTCTTCTGTCTCTAAATGGAAACTAACTGAGAGATTATACAACTTGGCTAAAATAGAGGGCCTAGTTCAGGGTGTGAAAGGTATTTTGTTAAGTCATTTTAAGCCTCAGTTTCTCATTCCTTTTAACAACAAAATTCTTTAAAGACTTAATGCTAGCATTGAATTACTTTTTATAACTCCATAAAAATCCTCTCCCTCTGCTTCTTTTGTTCTGACTGAGTTAATGTTTCAGGTAGAATATGATAGATTGTGACAACTTTTCCTCAAATTCACCAGCCAGTAATCTTCCCTTCTTTTTCTGTGGAGTAGTCGCTAATAAATAAAAATAAGGAGGAATATCTCTCTACTTAATGTTTCACTCCTGACTTGATCATATATAGTCTATTTGTCCAAAAACATTTTTGAGTTCCTACTGGGTTTTCAGCAGATCTTTAGATTTAAACTGCCCCAAGTTTTTGTTTGTTTTTCTTCATCTCTGTATCTCGGCCTGTAAAACCACCAAACGTGATCCATGTTACAAAATCATGTTTTCTGCCTAGATCTCAAACCAAAATGAAAATTCCCGTTCCTGGCAATAGTATCAGCTAAGAGCTAGAAGAAAATCAATCAGATTAAACTAATTTATATTACTGTATAAATGACTACAAGAATATATTGCTTCAGTAGGGCAATAAAATATGCATTCTATTTAGCTACTTACAATATTTTTTCCTTTTCTGCTTGCTTTCTAAAAATATTTTGACATTTCTTATATGCATTTCTCACAATAAGTTGAATTCATATATTGGGGTACTTGGTGCACATCTCCCCATGAAGTAGAGCTGTAGATGATAGCTAGCTAATTAACCAGTCCCTAAAATCCCCATTTAACTCTTCTTGTAATTTATAAACAGAGGACTATGAATAAATGTTGCATAAGTGAATAACTGAATAGAAGCTAGACAGGGATGAGGGCTCATCCATGATGAGGTTCTGCAGGTAGTATTCAGTGCTAGAAGATATAGCCTTCTCTTTTCCAGGGCAAAACACTGCCCCGGGTAAAACTGCAATGCTCACAGAACATCTTTTGTATCACATATCCCTACTCATACTTTCCAACCTCTTTAGACTCGCTCTCCAATGCTTTCCTAGGTTTATAAGTATAATCTTTGACCTTGCCCTTCTCATGGAAGGCCACCTTGCTCCAATATTACCTATTTCTTCCCTACAAAAACCGTTTATACCTCTCAAATAAAATCCATCTTTTATGAACTCTTCTTAATCACCTTTTAGTATGAAAATAAGCTGATTTAAACGTAAGACTCCAAGATTGTTTGTGCTTTAAAAGAAGATATGTGTTAACCCAAAGTATCTCCAACAGTGGAATTTTATGTAGTCTGGCTATTTCAATGAGACAATTCAGGCTGAGTGGGAGAATATATTTTCAAGAGGCCACACTATAGAGTATCTTGACTGTGTGTCTTTCTCCAGAGTTACCTCCCTTTCGTATCTTTTCTTCTTTCTATGTTTTTTGGGGGGGAGGAATAAATGGTTAAATTATGTAGATAATTTATCTAGAAAATAAATATCAAACAATGAATTTACCTTGAAAGTATTTTAAAATTTTTCATGCTTTTTTTCAGATTGTTTTGAATGTTTTTAAAAAATTATTATTTTTCAGCAATGCAAGAATGATTTGCTATTTGCTATGTTGCAGCAGTGAAGGCAGTGAGAGGCTGTGGTGTGATCCAGGAAGCTGAGAATTGTGCAGTGGGTGCTGTCACCTTAAAGACATCAGCGTGATCAGGCAGATTGTCATGGTAGTAAAATAGATTAAAAGCTGCTCTAAGAGGCCATTTTATGAAATAAAAGTGATTTACCACTGAGCAGGAGATATCCCAGTTGTGGTGGCTGAAAGGGAAATTTTCTACGCAAAGATGAGAAAAAGCAAATGGCTGGCACTGATGGATCTTTACCAGCAGTGCTATATATGGCTTCTGTATGCTTCTGCAGACACTGCATCTGTACTCCTGCAGTGAGTGATTCTGACATGTTGCATGTGCCTATCAACACAGATTTCCCTGAAGTACACACTTCATAGGGTTTCAGTGACTGAGATTTTTTGGTCAGTATCATTTTTTAAAGAACGTGAACGTTCACTACCACTGATTTTTTGTTGTTTTGATTTTTGTTGTTGTTGCAGGAAATGATGCAGTGCATCTGTTATGATTTTGTGAGCAAATGTTTAATTTTTAACAAATTTTATAAAGGTAAAGATGAAGGAAGATGATTCAGGAATCCTGTAGCTCCCAGCCCACTCCCATTCTCCCAATTTAACCCATATCCACCACCACCTTGAGAAAGGGAAAGGTGAGGAGGACCCAGCAAAGTGGTTGAATCTCAGCAAATCAATGAGTTGGGAAAGAGAAATGGTTTCAGACTGGGGGATTGAAGGGAAAACATTTATTGACTTATCTATTTAATTGTTTTTCTTTTCTTTTTTGCCTCTTACCTTGGTTTTGGCAAATGAAAGGCTCTAGTGGGTGTGGAATTTGAGAGCACTGGAGAAGAGAAGGGGAAACAAGATGCGCTAACTGTGACATTTTGCTGAGTGCTTAGAAATAGATCCCCTTTACTGTCTTTACAGAGGTTTAACTAAGGAATGAAATTCCATTCAAATCTTTTTTGTCTGTTTGGATTGTGCCTCTTTGACAGTGATACTACTCTGGGGTTAAGTCTAATGTGTCAAAACCCAACGGGGTGGGGCTTTATCTCTTTTCCAACTGATTACATGAAATAATTCTATTAAATAGAAAATGTAAAGGCATAAATGCCTTGATATTTATTTCTTGTCAGTCCTTATATCCCTTGGTAGTTCTCTATTTAAAGCTCGAAAATTATCTTCTCCTCCCCTGACCTTGCTTTTCAGTCTAAACTCCCCAAATTTTGTGAATGTGAAGAAACTTAGAAACTCTGAATATTTCTGAAAACAATCTCCCATTGTAAAAGTCATATGATCCCATTAAACAAAATTTGAAAAAAAAAAAAAACAGAAAGAAAAATAATCACAACAGTATAAACTAAACTGATACAAAGAAATACAATACTATTTTGGTATTTTTTTCTCCATATTTTCTTTTAGAAAGCCTAGTCATGATTATATTAAGCACTTTACCTTAATTAAAGCACTCAGCAGCTTCTTCAATTCTAGCATTTGGGATCTGAGGGGCATGATCTTTGGTAGCCATTTTTTATGCTTCAGGAGTTTATATGCCAGGATCAGACTGTCAAATGGGTCCATATTAATATCTGTTAAATTCTGAACATTCAGGGACAAACTTTTAATCTGTCCTTAGCAAAAAATGATAAACTTAGAGGTGCTAAGTAAATAAAATTTCTTAATAAAATTCCATTACAGTGTTCAAATGTACTATTCTGATACTGTATTTTTTTTTTTTTTGAGATGGAGTCTTGCTCTGTTGCCCAGGCTGTAGTGCAGTGGTGCAATCTTGGCTCACTACAACCTCTACTTCCCGGGTTCAAGTGATTCTCCTGCCTCAGCTTCCTTAATAGCTGGTATTACAGATGCACGCCACCATGCCCAACTAATTTTTGTATTTTTAGTAAAAACGTGGTTTCAACATGTTGGCCAGGCTGGTCTTGAACTCCTGACTTCGTGATCCACCTGCCTCGGCCTCCCAAAGTGCTGGGATAACAGGCACGAGCCACCACGCCTGGCCATTTGCCCCTTCCATTCTTGTCTGTATAGCAGGATGCTGTGCCAAATCATCTCAGCAAGAGGTCTCTACATCACAGTGTAGGCAAAGATACTGGAGTGGGCGAAGAGACCCTTTTATCACCTTTTCTTGGCCCAATTTTCTCATAATGACCCTGCATGAGGTGATCTCTAAGGTTCAGTTGTGTTGTAGCAATATATTCTGTAGAGTTGATAACTTGAAAAATTTCCTCCACTTAGCGCAGTTATTTTTAGACAGAAATGTCTTTTGTATATTTAAGGTATATTGTGTATGAAGTGGTCTTCTAATTTTTTTCTTACACACCTGCTAAAAGAATTTTAAAAAGCTGTATACCCTCCTGCACATTTAAATGGACATTACAATTTCTTATAACTTTAAACAATGATAAGGAATGTAATTTTCAGTAATATGTAAATATTAACCTTTTTGAATAAAGCCATTTTAAAAGCACTCAATATAACATAAAAATCATAGCTTGTGTTACTAGCTATAACCCATTCAAAACAAGGAGACCATGCTTTTCAAACCAGAAATTTCATTTGTGGTTTTATTTGTTCTTTTATTTCCATTTCATCCCCCCACAGAATTGTTTCTTAATTTAATATATTTTTATGCTTAAAAATCTTCTATTGTTTCACTTGTAGTTTTCTTTGTACTTGTATTTCTGCCTCAGAATTGTAACCTAATTTATTTTTAAGCTTAAAAATCCCTTATTAATCACATTACTCATCAATAAATATAGGAGTACTCACTTAGAACTAATTTTTGAAATTCATGTCCATAGGTTCTAACTGTTCAAATATTTCTTTGGATGGAGTTTTCATAGTAGTTATTAGTATAAAATTGAACTAAATGGCATTCATGTGTTAAACATTTTGATACATAATTATTAAGCAAATGCATTTCTTAGGGGGACAGATATAATTGTTTTACCCAATTAACTTATTGTAGACATGGATGAATATTACTTATTGCTAGAAAGGGTTGAGCGTCAACTTTGCTTTATTTCTGCTCCTTAGAGATGAAAAGCTTATGTTCACTTAAATAAGTAGATAACAACGGAAGTTTTGCTACAGTAATGTCATTCAGTTTTATTGACTGGAGTCAATATACACAAAAAACATATATATCTCTGTCATGGTTAACTTTATGTGTCACCTTGGCAAGGCTATGGTGCCCAGTTATTTGGTCAAACACTACTCTAGATGTTGCTGTGAAGGTATTTGTAGAGTTGATTAACACTTACAGCCAATACACTTTGAGTAAAGCAAATTGCCTGCAATAATGTGGCTAAGCCTCATCTATTCTATTGCAGGCCTTAACAGCGAAGACTAAGGTTTCCCAAAAAAGGAAGCAATTCTACTTCAAGACTGCAGCCAGCATAGAAACTAAATCTATAGACTGCAATATTAACTGTTACCTGAATTTCCAGCCTGCCAGCCAGCCTTACAAACTTCAGACTTGTCAATCCCATTGCAAGAGCCAATTCCTTAAGATAATTTTCTATCCCTATCTCTCTCTATCTCTATCTTTATTTCTATCTCTGTCTCTGTCTCTGTATCTATCTCTATCTCTATCTCTATCTCTATCTCTATCTCTATCTCTATCTCTATCTCTATATCTCCTATTGGTTCTGTTTATCTGAAGAATCCTAACTAGTAGTCTCATATCAAAAGTACTTTCAGTGATCTATCACTGACAGTTGAATTAAGTACTCCCTCAACTGCAAAAAATGATCTGTTACCTAATCTTAATTTTCTTTTATTTTTTTAAGTACTGCATTTCCTGGACCAAATCTTAATTTTCTTAATATCTACACCAACATTTCAAATAGCTCTGATGCCCCAGAGATTTTTATGCCCCTAAGGTAGTTTTCTTTCTTTTGTGAAGGAGAAGAAGGGCAATTATGAAAGGGAATTACTTTAACTACTATTTCCATACAACTATCTTTGTCATTATATCCCATGGAAAGTGTTAAGTAGCCTCAGGATTATATCTCAGTTGGAAAACTGCTGAGGTAAACCTTCTTGCTGTCTATATGCTTACACATTTTCCTGTTGTTATTTATTTATGGATAACATTTTGATTATAGCAGAAATTAAATACATTAAATGACTAAGCTCATAAATAAGAAAAAAAAGGTCAGTGGTGATCACTTATTTGGAAACTATGATATTTTAGTATTAATAGTGTCACTGACATTTAGCTAAACATATTTCAACATAACTAGAGCACTTTAACTCTTATGATCCATTTGAAATTTAATCATACATTTACGTATTTCTAGTTAATGTTTGGAACTCAACTGAGTAATCAATGTACATCATTTATTTTGCTCCTAAGTTAATAGCTAAAAGCATAAGTAAGTTATGCTTTGAAATTACTAATTTGCTGCAATATCCAACACTCTCTTTTGAGTCTTATGTGGGGAAGAAAGGATATAAACATTTCATGACACCAAACCCAGGTATTATTGATGCCTGGGGTCTCTTTGAGATTTAGCATAGTGTTTGACAATGATACTTTGTTAATGTTTGTTGAGTTGATTAAACAGATTCTCCGGTATTAAGTATCCCCAAATTATGGCTGTGAGTACTGAAAAATGAAGCAATCACTTTTATGAAAGTAAATATTTTCATAGATTTACAGAAAAGATGATAAAATATGAGAGACTGATTGAATAAAAATAACCTAATAATTGCAAAAGATTGACACCCATCATTTGTAAGCTCTTTTATTTCATTTTTATAATTAACCATTTATATGTCCTAATAGTAAAACATAACCTTAATTAATTAGTCCTAAAAATACAATTTAAAAGCTTTATGTGAATTAATACATGTAAGTTTTCAATAAGTGTTAGTCATCATCACTGTAGTTGTTATCTCTTTGTCTGCGTTGTTCTTTCTACCGATGGAACATTGTCCTAATTATATAATTCCATGGCAGTGTCAGATGAACAGACAGTATTACTTAATGTTTGAGGCAGCATCTGAATTCCTTTTATTCTTAAAATTCTATTTTTAAAATGCATTTTTTGTGAAAGTTAATGTGCATAGAAAGATTTCTAACATTTTATATGTGTGTGTTTTTTGGTACAGGCTGAGCATCTCAAATCTGAAAATTCAAAATCTGAAATGTTCTAAAATTCAACTCTTTTGAGTACTGACATGACATTCAAAGGAAATTCTCATTGGAGCATTTCAGATTTTGGGTTTTTGGTTTTGGGATGTTTAACCAGGGTAAATATAGAATGCAAATACTCTAAAATTTGAATAAAATTGAAATCTGAAATACTTGTGGTTCCAAGCATTTTTGGTAAGTGATGCTTAAGTTGTATAACTTATAAAACCGAATATAACAAAATTTCCCAACATGTGGAAAATGATGTCTTTTTTCAAAATTTTCAATAGCAGATACATAGTACAATAAGTTAGGGGAAAAATGAGATTTCATGTCTTCTAGATTCCCAATTAAAAGGAGCCCATTCTAGTTTGGAAGAAAATGTCGGTAAGATCATTTCTCATATTTGAAAATCATCCAAAGCTTGACAGAGTGACTCAGGCCAGGAGTGTAGCTGGGAGTGTAGCTGAATGTTATCTCCCCCCATCTATGTAATAAGTTGTTAACTGGTTTAAAAGGAAAAGCTCTCAGCATGACTTAATGTTGCATTTCTGGAATACAACTTGAAAAGCTCTTCTCAAATTTGAATAGAGCATGAAGATAATGGTTATTATACTCACATTAAAAAAACAAAAAGAAACCACCATAGAAACCTACTTACTGTCTTTAGGCTCTGCTTTCAAAAATGCTCTTTATGAACTCTTTTACACTGTTGGTGGGCAAAGGATTATAAATCATTCTGCTATAAAGACACATGCACATGTATGTTTCTTGCAGCACTGTTCACAATAGCAAAGACTTGGAACCAACTCAAATGCCCATCAGTGATAGACTGGATAAAGAAAGTGTGGCACATATACACCACAGAATACTATGCAGCCATAAAAAATGAGTTCATGTCCTTTGCAGGGACATGGATGAAGCTAGAAACCATCATTCCCAGCAAACTGACACAGGAACAGAAAACCAAACACCCCGTATTCTCACTCATAAGTGGGAGTTGAATAATGAGAACACATGGACACAGGGAGGAGAACATCACATACTGGGGCCTGTTGGGGGTGGAGGGCTAGGGGAAGGATAGCATTAGGAGAAATACCTAATGTAGATACCAAGTTGATGGGTGCAGCAAACCACCATGGCACGTGTATGCCTATGTAACAAACCTGCACATTCTGCACATGTATTCCATAACTTAAAGTATAATAAAAAAATTATAAGTGCCTTTTATGTGTGTATGTGTACATACATACATACATATTATATATATGTTTTAAATGTATTATATATCTCTCTCTTTAATAATTCAGAGGTTTTTAATTTTTCTATGCCTATTATGCCATGAATTCATAGGGAATAGTTTCCAGCAGCTCACACTCCTCTCCGTTGGTTCTCACAAAGTGTACTTCTCTGGGTGGAGCCGGCTGACACCAGGTACCTTTCTCTTTGGCTTGCTTTTTTTCTGATCATTTTTCTTCACGTGTTTCAGGAAGCTATTTCAGCTCTCAGAGTGCTTCACGTGCTCAATATGCACATGAATTCTCTTGGCAAGAATCCTGCCCTTGTTTGTTTACAACAACACCAACAGCACGCTGGGTAACATTGTAGATTCTTCCAGGTTTGCGATGGTAACACTTGTGGGGCTTCCTTTTTGAACAGTGTCCATTCCCTTGATGTCTACAATATCGCCTTTTTTACAGATCCTCGCCTTTCTTACAGATCCCCATGTATGTGGCTAAATGAACAATTCTATATTTTCTAAAAGGCCAAGAATCACCTGATAATTATCAGGTGATTCTCCTGTTTCCCTTTGTGTTCATCATTTTGGTGAATTACTGGAAAATGGTGGTTCCAGCTGAAAGGAATATTTTTATAGCTTTTATTCTGCAGTTACTAATTTTGATATTGTTGATTTGTGTGTGTGTAGTTATATTCAACCTTCTCTCTCTGAGATCTGATGATATAAAAGGATGATATGTATGTTGTCAAATACTTTAAGTAAAATTAAAAAACTGAACGGAATGTAAAAGATTACATTTATCATAAATTATATACCCTAAACTGCATAATCAGAGTAGCAAAACGCAGACACTTTCATCCATTCAATTCTGATGGTTTAAAAGCATTTTCCTCTACTGGTGTGCTGAAACTGGCCTGCACTGGCTTATAACATCTGATTGTTAGATTTTTAGGAATTATGTTGGTAGCCTGAAATCAGTCATAGAAGGAGTATTTACACCACAGAAACCAGCAAATGTTACAAACCAGCACTTTTTCTTCCCTCTAGGGAGAGGCCAGATATTAAACAGTAACCGGTACACCACTACCTATGTACACAAAGTCTCTCTCTCTCTCTTTCTCTCTCGCTCGCTCGCTAGTAAAGTATGCATGATTAGGAGGAAGAAATTCAATGATTAATATCAAATTGCCTATTATAATGTTGTTGTAAAGCTGTTGTGAATCAAATGTATTATATTCTTGGGAGAAAAAAATGAAGTCTAGATAAAAGATGAATGCCTTGTAGAAAATGTATGAATTGGTTTCAGAACATACAGTTCTGGATTTTCTCGACAATCAAAAACACGTTCAGTGAAAATGAATTTTACTTTTTTTATTTTAATAAATAAGGACTCCATTTATAACTGAGCAACTGTCTTTTTTTTTTAGGGGAATTTTTTTACAAGATTATTCCTCTTGCCTCAAAAAAGGAGCCCGAACTTAGACTCAAGTTCTGTTTAATGTTAGGCAATGCTTTGTGGCAAAGCACGGGAACTGTGGTACTCTTATCACTATAGAATTAGCCTCAAGGCATGCTGCTCCAAACACTGTTACTTATATTGTTACTAGTTACAAGAGCCTTTATTGTACTCAATACACACACACACAGGAAAAGTAGAGTCAATATTGGTGGCAGAACTGTAAGTTGCACTAATATGCTGCCTGAGTAGTTATGTGTCTGAATTAGCTAACATTAGCATCTGTTATGTCTAAATAGCTTTCAAAATATAATACTGAAATTTTTCCCTTCTGCCCCAGAGTTCATATGTCAAAATTTACTGAATTTAGAGATTTCTAAGATTGATATGCAAACCCATGTAGTCCAAGATTCTCTTACAAGGCTACTTATTAAGAAAATTAGTGAGACCTAGGTCATATCTCTTTTCATTCACGTAATTTTTTCATACAGACAGCTTTTAGCAATAAGTAGAGTGTTATCATTGTCTTATGTAATTTTATTCTTTAATAAACAAGATTGCAGTTATGACAGAAAAAACATCTTATTATAGTAATGAATTATTCATTCATGATTGAGATAGGCACCCATAATTATATGATGATTTGGCTTATCTTTGGTAAAGAGTTTTAAATTTTATTTTTTAAGGATTTGAAATAAAATTATGTGGTATGTAATTATGTTTTGTAAATGTTCCACTCGTATTTGAATAAAATATATATTTTTTAGCCAGGCATGGTGGCTTATGCTGGTAATCCCAGCACTTTGGGAAGCCAAGACTGGAGGATTGCTTGAGGACAGGAGTTTAACACCAGCCTTGACAGCAGAGTGAGATCTTATCTCTACAAAAATAAAAATAAAAATAAATAAGCTGGGCATGGTGGTGCATACCTATAGTTGCAGCTACTCAGGAGGCTTAAGGTGGAAGGATTGCTTGATCCCAGGGGTTCAAGTCTGCAGTAAGGTAATATTGTGTCACTGTACTCCAGCCTGGACAACAGAGCAAGACCCTGTCTCAAAAAAAAGTATATTTTCTCTTTGAGAGTTCCAATAAGAAGTTTCCTTACAGGATTTTGTATTTGTCAATTTCTCTATTTATATATGTTGAAACTACACTTAACTATTATTCCTTCTTGGCAAATTATTACCTTCATAAATCTGAAATACTCCTTTTTGTCCAACGTCTTGAAGTCTGCTTTATTTGCTATTAAAAATACTAGTACATCAGATTTTTAAAAAACTAATATTTCCTTGTTGGTTTTTATCTCATTTGGAATCTTAAATCTTTTGTGTTATTTTGTTTAAATGAGTCTTTATATCATGTAAACAATACAGTATCTAAGAATGTCTGTCCTTTATGAGGTAAATTTAAAGCATTCACTTTTGGGGGGAATTACTGGTAAGTTTGGACTTATTTTGTCATTTCTTTTTTTTTTTTTGGCTCAATTTATCATCATTTCCATTTCTTAGTGGTTTCTTTTCTACTTCTTATTGGGTTGGCCAATCATTCTATTTTCACCTGAATCCACAGTTTGGAAGTTGTACATTTTTTGTAAGTTCTAATTTTCAGGATTTTCCTTAATATTTGACATTTTTCTTGATTTCAAGGCAAGAAATCATAAACATATAGTTTGATGATTTTTCACACCCAAATCAAAACAGCAGAATATTAGTAGTGTCCTGGAGGCCTCCTTGGGACCTCTTCCAGTTCTAACTCCTTTCCCCAAGATAACCATTATCCTGATTTCTAACATAAGAGATTAGTTTCTCCTGTTTTTGAATTTTATATAAATGGAATCCTTTGGTATTTATTTTTGTTTAGCTCTTTTCTTCTTGCTGACATTATGCTGGTGAAATTCATCTGTATTGTTTCACATGGTTGTAGTTTATTCATTGTCATTATTATATAATATTCTGCCATATCACTATCCCATAATTCATTTATGCATTCTACTGTTGACGGGCTTCAGCTAATTTTCAGTTTTTGGCAATTACAAATAATGCAGCCAAGAATACTGCAGTACAAGTCTTTTGATGCATATTAGTACTAGTTTATGTTGGGAATATTTCTACAAATAAAAGTATTGGGTCATATGGTATGTATATATCCAATACTGGTAGACATGGTCACTTTCCCAAAGTGATTGTACCAATCTGAACTGTCACCAGCAGTGTATGAGGGCTCTAATTGCTCCACATCTTCACCAACACTTAGTGTCATGTGTTCATTTCTTTTTAGCACTAATAATTTAAATATGAAAACTTTAACTCATGTTGAAACATAATTTTACAAATTATGTTGAGTTAATCTTATCCATTAAACCAAAGTACAATTTTTTTTCTTCTCTTTCCTGCCCATACAAAGATCATCTAGGATTTTAGTTACACATTATTATTATTATCACTTCTCACAGTTTTTGTAATTCTTTTTTTCTTAAATTCTCTAGCTAATCTTTCAGAGAGTTTGTGAAAATTACGTTTTAGTATCTGAAAATGTCTTTGTTTTGCTTTTTCATGATTTGAAATTGTAACAAAAATTATTTCTCTTTTAACTATTGAAGATATTTCTCCATTACTTTGCATTCATTCTTACCTATGAGAAGTTCTATGTCACTCCAATTATTGCTCCTTACTGGGTCTTTTATCCTCTCTGGAGGATTTTCAGATTTTTCTGACGTCATGAAATTTCACTATCGTGGGCCCACAGAAAGAATTATTTTTATTTTTTCTAATGAGAACTTTAAATATTCCTGCCTTTTTTATGTTCTGAAATTAAAATAAAATTCTATGTATTTTCCCTTCCATTTTCTTTGGAACTTTTGAAATTTTTGAAACTTTTCAATCTATCCTCTTTCTTGGCATTTTGGGGCTACATTCTCAGTGAAATACTAGACTGCTGTGTGTGTGCATGTATATATATCTTTGGATGTGTATAAAGAAACCCCATGTACACACTATCCAATCTTAAAGACTTTTATTATTCACTATATCTATTTCTATACATGACTGATCTATCTACATATCTATTCCCATAAATGCACTATATAAATGTATATATATATATATATATTTGCTGGAGTTTTCAAAGTAAATTCAGACAAATCATTTTATTGCTAATTGTGTAAATATTTCTAATAGATAAGGATTTTTCTTTTAAATTTAACTACAGCACCATTATCAGTCTTAAAAGAATTAATGATAATTCCTTGACAATATTTAACATCTAGTTCATGAATGATTTGAGTATCTATATCAGTTGATTTTTTTCAAATAAGTCAATACATTGGATTCGGTTGATTTACCTCTTAAATTCCTTTATTCTATTGCAGTCCCCACTTGTTTTTAAAATACTACTTGTTTATTGCAGAAACAATACTTTTCTCCTTAGACTTTCCCATACTGTGGATTCTGTTGATTGCATCTTCCTGGTATTATTTAACATGCTTTTCTATCACTTGAAATTTCTGTAAACAAACATATTGATCTAGCTGCTTAATTGGATTCTGATCCAGTGTATTTTCACAAGATTTATTTTTATTTTTTAGTAGATATGTTTTATTTTTTTCATTGCATTTTAGGTTTTGGGGTACATGTGAAGAACATGTAAGATTGTTGCATAGGTACACACATGGCAGTGTGATTTGCTGCCTTCCTCCCCATCACCTATATCTGGCATTATCCCCATGTTATCCCTCCCCAACTCCCCACCCCTCGCTGTCCCTCCCCTATTTCCCCCCCACAGGCCCCAGTGTGTGATGCTTCCCTCCCTGTGTCCATGTGTTCTCATTATTCAACACCCACCTATGAGTGAGAACATGTGGTGTTTGATTTTCTGTTCTTGTGTCACTTTGCTGAGAATGATGGTTTCCAGGTTCATCCATGTCCCTACAAAGGACACGAACTCATTGTTTTTTATGGCTGCATAGTATTCCATGGTATATATGGGCCACATTTTCCCTATCCA
>CAUYLG010029194.1:0-119877 GCA_963573385.1 Cacajao melanocephalus
TCCTCTACACAGCCTGCAGCTCCAGGGCAGTCTCTGTATTAGTCCATTTTCATGCTGCTGATAAAGACATACCCGAGACTGGGAAGAAAAACAGGTTTAATGGACTTACAGCTCCACATAGCTTAGGAGGCTTCACAATCACGATGGAAGGCAAGGAGGAGCAAGTCACATCTTACATGGATGGCAGCAGGCAAAGAGAGAGAACTTGTGCTGGGGAATTCCTCTTTATGAACCCATCGGATCTCATGAAATTTATTCACTATCATGAGAACAGCACAGGAAAGACTTTCCCCATGATCCAATTACCTCCCACTGGGTCCCACCCACAAGAGGTGGGAATTGTGGGAGTTACATTTCAAGCTGAGATTTGAGTGGGGGCACAGCCAAACCATATCCGTCTCCTTCCCCAAGAGCACCTGGCCAGGGCCCCTTCTACCCGGAACTGTCTACAGCCCTCCTGCTTCACACTGTGCCAAGGTTGCCCAGGCCTTCGTCTCCCCCACCACCATCCCACTCCATGCCTTGGCTCACTCCAGGCCATGTTTGGTCCCAGAAAGGCCACTGGTGTCTCTGCTGCTGCATATGCCAAGGCACTTGGGCAGGGAGGGAGCTTCATCTTGTCATACAGACCTGGGCTCTGACTATGCTGGAGGCCTGGACATGTCACTCAACAGTGCCGACCCCATCTGTGCAGGACAAAGATGCCTGGGTCACAGGGCACTGGAGGCTTAGAGGGGAGGATAATGAAGCAATTCTGTGTGAGGGGCATCACATGTGGTTTCCTATGGAAAACCACTCTTTCTCCTCACCCCTCGCAGAACTTGGTCTCACTCTTATAGTACTTAGGAACATAATAATCACTATAGCTTTTGTTTTTTGGACAAATGCAAGTTACCTAGCCTCTCAGAGCCTCCATTTCCTCCTGTTAAATGTAGCTAATGATGTCCATTGCTTTGGGTGGTTATAAGGGTTTAAATGAGATGATGTGTGTGTCGTGCAGGGCTTGGTATATAACAACAATCACTGTAACATAAATAAAATAGTTACTGGTATTATAGGAATATATAGTATACTAATGAGTGTGCACTTAGTAAGTTCTGTAAGGCAATGTTCTGTTTGCTGTGATTCATAATTTAGCCCCACTACTGTCTGGAAGGAAACATAATTATCCTTTGTTTATACATGAAGAAACCACAGATGGTAAGCAGTGAGTGTGGCTGCATCTGGCTCAGCCCTGTGGAGTCCTCAACGGGAGGGCCTGCACTTTCCCCTCCATTGGCCCCACTCCCTGCCTTCATGCACACGTGATGCCATGTAACAGGTGTGCTTTCATCCAGCAACTATTTATTGAGCACCCGTTATTTGCCAGGCATTATTCTTGGTGCTAGAGATACGTCTTAGCTCAGGCTGCTATAACAAAATACCATAAATGGGGTGGCTTAACCATGTATTTCTTACCTTTTCAGGGGCTGGGAAGTCCAAGATCAAGATGCTGGCAGATTCAGTGTCTGGTGAGGGCCTTCTTGCTGACTTGTAGACAGCTGCCTTCTGTGGTATCCTCACATGGTGGAGATCGAGCAAGAGCTCTGTTGTCTCTTCCTCTTCGTATAAGGACACTAATAGCATTATGGGGGCTCTATCCTCCTGATTTCATCTAAACCTAATTACCCCCCTAAAGGCCCCACCTCCAAATGCCATTACATTGGGGATTAGGACTTCAGCATATGAATTTGGGGAGGACACAAACATTCAGTTTATAGCAGGATATCAATGTGAAAAGATGTTTAGGAAATTTAAAAATCTATTTTAAAATGGTTAAAAAAAGGGAAAGAATCAAATGGAACTTCTGGAGATTAAAAGTATAATCATTGAAATGACATACTTAGTGGAAAAAGAAGCAGGCATCCAAGAGAGAAAAAGGACAAAAAACCATATGTGCATCTCTGTTAACACGTTAAAAAACAAGATCATTCATTTAAAATGTAGGCAAGTTAAAGTTAAATTGTATTTTTCAAAGACATATCAGGGTGAAGGCTGCTCTTTTTTTTTTTTTTTTTTTTTTGAGATGGAGTCTCGCTCTGTTGCCCAGGCTGCAGTGCAGTGGCACAATCTCAGCTCACTACAACCTCTGCCTTCTGGGTTCAAACAATTCTCCTGCCTCAGCCTCCTGAGTAGCTGGGATTACAGGTACGCATTACCACGCACAGCTAATTTTTGTATTTTTAGTAGACATGGGGTTTCATCATGTTGGTCAGGCTGGTCTTGAACTCCTGACCTCGTGATGTGCCAGCCTTGGCCTTACAAAGTGCTGGGATTACAGGCATGAGCCACTGCGCCCAGCTGGCTACTCTTAATTTGCTTTTATAACATTAAACAGTGGTTTCCATGTGCTGATCAATAAGCAATCACTGATAGAGAATATTGGCCACAGCAGAGGACTAGCTCACCAATGTGAGAGCATGCAATACCACCATTTTTGGATGAATGATTGTTGAGTATTGAGTTGCCCAGTAATGGGCCAGCTACTTTGACCAAGCGTCCATGGACAGAAAGTCTTTGATTACATGCAATCCCACTGTAGGTTTAATACTACAATAGTTTCAAAGTAGCAAATAAATGTAAACAATCATTTAAGATATTTGCAATAGCTGAAATGTGATATAAGAGTATCTGTGACTTCCATTAATAACAAATTCACAGGCATCAAATTGTGGTTTGTTGTCTACATTCACAATTACATAAAATGCTAAATTTTATTTTATGTTTATTTTTTAAGATGGAGTCTCATTCTTTCACCCAGGCTGGAGTGAAGGGGCGTAATCTCGGCTCACTGCAACTCCGCGCCCCCATGGTTCAAGCGCTTCACTGCCTCAGCCTCCGGGGAGTAGCTGGGATAGCAGGTTCCTGCCACCACACCTGGCTAATTTTTGTATTTCTGGTAGAGACAGGGTTTCACCATGTTGCCCAGAGTGGTCTTGAACTCCTGATCTCAGGTGATCTACCCACCTTGGCCTCCCAAAGTGCTAGGATTACAGGCGTGAGCCACTGGGCCTGGCCAATGCTAAATTTTAGAGAGTAAAGAAAGAAACAATGTAATTTTTCCCTCATTTAAGTTAATTGTCTCCCTAAATTCTATTTATGGGCTTCTCAGGGATCCAACAGCACACCCTAGGTTGAAAATCCCTGCATTAGATGGAAGGCACCTAGGTCCCTAGGCCCCCCGCTCGAAAGACAGTTGTGTCGTTGGCCACCTGGTGATCACACAATGAGCTTTTATTCTACTAAGCCATTGAGGTTTGGAAGTTGTTTGTTATAGCAGCTAGGATTACTTATTTTAACTAACACAGAAATCAAGCTTTAGATTTAAGAAGTCCAATATATAAAAAGAAATCCACACATAGACAAATCATAATGAAATTGCACAAAAACAGAAAGAATTAGTTTTGGTTGGTTTGTTTGTTTGTTTTTAGTGAGAGGGTCTTTGTCAGCCAGGCTTGAGTGCAGTGGTACAATCATAGCTCACTGCAGCCTCATCCTCCCGGGCTCAAGCAATCCTCCCACCCCAGCCTCCCAAGTAGCTAAGACTACAGGTGTGTGCTACCATGCTGGCTAATTTTTTTAGGTTTATTTTTGTGGATACAGTCTTGCTTTGCTGCCCAGGCTGCTATTAAACTCCTGGCCTCAAATGATTCTTCTGCCTTGGCCTCCCAAAGCTCTGAGATTACAGGCATGAGACACCACACCTGGAAGAGAAGATCTTTAAAGCAGCCAAGGAGGAAAACAAGATTGCTTTCAATGAGACTAACAGCTGACTTCTCATGAGCAATAATGGAAGCCAGAGGACAGGGCATGATTACCTTCAATGTCTGAGCAAACATAAACTGTCAGCTTAGAATTCTATATTCAGCAGAAGGTCTTTTAAGAATAAGAATGAAATAAAGACATTTTCAGACTGAAAAGTAAAATGGGCTTATTCTCCCAGATTCTGGGAGAATAAGAAGGATGATCCCTGTGACCTGCCTTCAGGTTGCTCTGGGTTGTCTACTTTTGCCCCAGCCTGAGCAGTAGGGAATGTGAAATGTGAACCATACTGTGCCCCATCACTATTCTTGCCTGAGAATAAGTTACATAAACAGTGACATAGTTAGCTACTGCTGTATAACAAAATCCCTCCAAACTCAGTGATGTCAAACAACAGAATTGCTCATGAGTCAATAGGACAATCTGTTCATCTGGACTAGGCTCGGCTAATCTTAGCTGGGCTTACTCATGGTCTACAGTTAGTTAGCAGGTCTGTTGGACGCTGACTAGTCTAAGTGGCCTTTCTCAAATATCTGAGTTGGCTGGCCATTGGCTGGAGTGATGGGGGCAGCTGGGCTGTGTGTCTCCCCCCATTCCAGCAGACTAGCTTGAGCTTATTCACATGGGTGTGGCAGGGCTCCAAGGGAATGAGGAAAATTGCAAGACCAGACTAGGAACTGGCACATTGTCACTTCTGTTTTATTCTGTTGGTCAAAGAATAAGGCCAGCCCAGCTTCAAGAGGTCAGGAAACAGACTCTACCTCTGAGTGGAAGAAGCCAAAAAGTCATCTTACAAAAAGGCAGGGAGGGGAATCATGAATTGGTGGGGCCATTTTTCCCCCACATTTATCAAAGTGACTTTGAAATAAAGGCCACAAGCTAGTGTGTTGTGGCTCTAGAGGAAGAAATCTTGGGGAAATTATAAAAAGTCCCAGGTGCCACACCCTATAAATACATCATTTCATCTTTGTGACCACCCAAACAGTTAGGTGCCATTGGTGGGGAGAGCAAGTAACCTGTCTGAGGTCTCCTTGATAAAGCGAGGTCAGTGATAAAGCCAGGACTTGAACCAGGTAGTCTAACATCAGGGCCAATCTCTTACCCACCTACTCTGTTGTCTTCCTGACAATGACACTGAGAGTGTGAATCTGGGTGTGTGGCTGTGTGTATGTCACAATCTTTCTAGGCTTCAGATACTTCAGTGTTTTGTTTTCTTAACAAACACATGTGAGATTAAGATGTAATAATTCTTGTTAGTGCTTTGGTTGGGCCTGCAGCTCTGCCAATTACTTGGCAAGTCACTGGGTCTCTGAGTTTTCCTCATTGGTAAAGTGGGGACACATCTCCCACAGTGGCTGCAAGGATTTAATGAAATGATGTGTTTGACAATGCCTCATTCTTCCCAGCGTACAGCAGGCACTGGCGTCTGTTTCCTTCTCTGGTATCTCCTTCTATTCACTGGGAAAATCTCAGGGGCTGGAGCAGCTTTGTCAGGCCACCTGATGAGAAGAGGGCATCTTTGCAAGCTCTGTTTCCTCAGTCATCCTACGTGGAATGCTATTTCTGCCAAAGCGTAATTAAATCCTGGAGCAGCGAGCACAGATAATGAATGGTGAGCCTCAGTTAATGTCTACAATTGTGGAAGAACCTAATCACGGGAAATTAGTATTTATTGTGTAATTAGGATGCCCATTTGGCAGGAAGAGGGTGAGTAGCTTGCCTGTCTGGGGCGGCAGATGGAGGGCTGGGTCTCCCTTGGGCACAGCAGGCCACATGTGGGCAGGACAGGGGCAGGAGTCCCAGGGTCCAGGGTGTAGCCCAACTCCCTTTGTGCATGGAGGCTACACCCACAGCCCCATTCCTTCTGCTGGCAAGTTTTCAGCTCAGGGAGTCAACATCAGAAATCGGAGTGGGCTTATCTGCACTTTGAGTTACAGTGAAATGGAAAGATGAATTGTTTAAACTTTTTTGGGGGGGAGAGGTGATGGAGTTTTGCTCTTGTCACCTATGCTGGAGTGCAGTGGCATGATCTCGGCTCCCTGCAGCCTCTGACTCCTGAGTTTAAGTGCTTCTCCTACCTCAGCCTTCCGAGAAGCTGAGATTACAGGTGCCACCATGCCCACCTAATTTTTTTGTATTTTTAGTAGAGACAGGGTTTCACCATGTCGGGCAGGCTGGTCTCAAACTCCTGACTTCAGGTGATCAACCCACCTTGGCCTCCCAAAGTGCTGGGATTACAGGCGTAAGCCACTGAGCCTGGCCAAATTATTTAAACTTTTACATTGTATTTATTTATTTATTTATGTTCTGAATAGGTAATGCGTTCACATGATTCTAACATCAAAATGTATAAAAAGACAGGCCAGGTGCAGTGGCTCATGCCTGTAATCCCAGCACTTTGGGAGGCAAGTAGATTACTTGTGGCCAGGAGTTCGAGACCAGCCTGGACAGCATGGTAAAACCACATCTCTAGTAAAAATACAAAAATACAAAAATACAAAAATTAGCCAGGGTTAGTGACAGATACTCCAGATACTCAGGAGGCTAAGGCAGGGGAATTACTTGAACCCGGAGGTGGAGGTTGAAGTGAGCCGAGATTGCACCACTGCACTCTAGCCTGGGCGATAGAGTGAGACTCAGTTTCAAAAAACAAAAAGTTTAAAAAGACAAACCGAAAGTCTTCCTCCCACCCTGACCTCCATTAGGCTTATACAAGCAAATCCAAATATATATTCTCTCTCCACCTTATTTAAAAATACAAATGTCAACAAACACATGTTTTGAACATTTTTTTTCTTTAACCAAAAAGCTTCCCTTTAGGGTAGTGACAGTACTCTATATGATACTGTAATGGTAGATACACATTTGTCCAAACCCACAGAAAATGCAACACCAAGAGTAAACCCTAATGTAAACTATGGACTTTGGGGCCAGGTGCAGTGGCTCACACCTGTAATTCTAGCATTTTGGGAGGTCACGGCAGGAGAATCGCTTGAGCTCAGGAGTTTGAGACCACCCTAGCCAACATTTCTGTCTCTAGAAAAAATTTTAAAAATTAGCTGGGCGTGGTGGCACATACCTACACATACCTGAGTCGTCACAGCTCCTCAGGAGGCTAAGGCTGGAGGATCCCTTGAGCCCAGGAGATCAAGGCTGCAGTGAGCTGTGAACTACGGACTCTGGGTGATTATGATGCATCAGTGGCGGTTCATCAGTTGTCATAAATGCACCACTCTGGTGGGGGATGTTGATGATGGGGGAGGCTGTGCATGGGTCGGGGCAGGGGGTATATAGGAACTCTTTGTACCTTTCTCTCAATTTTGCTCTGAACCTAAAACTGCACTGAAAAATAAAGTCTATATATATATATATTTTTGAGATAGAGTTTCACTCTTGTTACCCAGGCTAGAGTGCAATGGTGCGATCTTGGCTCACCACAACCTCTGCCTCCTGGGTTCAAGCAATTCTCCTGCCTCAGCCTCCCAACTAGCTGGGACTACAGGCATGCGCCACCATGTCCAGCTAATTTTTGTATTTTTTAGTAGAGATGGAGTTTCACCATGTTGACCAGGATGGTCTCGATCTCTTGACCTCGTGATCCACCCGCCTCGGCCTCCCAAAGTGCTGGGATTATAGGTGTGAGCCACCGCGCCAGGCCAATAAAGTCTATTTTTTAAGATTTAAGTTCCCTTATTTTTAAAAAATAGCTACATGGAATTCCACTGGACAGATGCGTCTCATTTTCTTTAACCAATCACCTACTAGCAGACATTAAGGTTGTTTCTAGTCTTCAGCTATTACAAGCAATATCCAAGGAATAACGCTGAATGAACAATGAATAACACAGGTCCTTTTGCATGGGTGTGTGGTCCTTTATGCTTGTATTAGTCAGGGAACAGGCCACATTCTGTAACAAAAAGACCATGTAAAAGCACAGCAAGCCAAGGCTGGCAGGACAGGCCGCTATCCTGAATTCTGCTTACAGGAAGGATAATGTCCAGGGCAAATAAGACTTTATTTATTTTATTTTTGAGATGGAGTTTTGCTCTTGTTGCCCAGGCTGGAGTGCAATGGCACGATCTCAGCTCACTGTGACCTCCACCTCCCCGTTTCAAGAGATTCTACTGCCTCAGCCTCTCAAGTAGCTAGAATTACAGGCATCCACCACCATGCCCAGCTAATTTTTTGTATTTTTAGTAGAGACGGGGTTTCACTATGTTGGTCAGGCTGGTCTTGAACTCCTGACCCCAGGTGATCCACCCACCTCAGCCTCCCAGAGTGCTGGGATTACAAGTGTGAGCCACTGCGCCCAGCCTAAACCAGACCTTTAAATAGCCAAGGGCAGAGCCAGTGTAGATCACTTCTGCCCCCGTTCTGCTGGTGAGAACACAGTGTCATGGCCACAGCTGGCTTCTGGGAAAGGCCCTCTCTAGCTGGGAGCATGCCTAGGAAGAAGGGAAGAACAAGGCCAGGCACAGTGGCTCATGCCTGCTGTCCCAATACTTTGGGAGGTCAAGGCAGGAGGATTGTTTGAGGCCAGGAGTTTGAGACCAGCCTGGCCAATATGGCAAACTCATCTCCACTAAAAATACAAAAATTAGCTGGGTATGATGGTAGGGGCCTATAATTCCAACTACTGAGGCCGAGAATCACTTGAACCCTGGAGGCGGAGGTTGCAGTGACCTCAGATCATGCCACTGCACTCCAGTCTCAAAAAATAAAAAAAGAAAGAAAAGAAAAGAATGAATCTTGGTAAAATTTGTTTGATAGGCAAAAATGTCTTGAAACATGGGTCCAAAGTCAAAAAGTCATAAAGGTTAGGAATCTAGATGATCCAGATGATCCCTTCTAGCTCTGAAAAAAATCCTCCCACCCTCATGCAAAAAAGAACATGAAAATAACAAGTGTTAGGGAAAATGTGGAGAAATTGGAACCCTTGTGCACTGTTAGTGGGATTGCAAAATGGCACAATCCTATGGAGAACAGTATAAAGTTTCTTTTTTTAAAAATTAAAAATAGAACTACTATGTGATCCAGCTGCTATGGTGTGAATGTAAATTTCATGTTGAAACTCAGTCCCCACTGTGGTGGTATTAAGAGATGAGGCCTTCTGGGGAGTTATAAAGTCATGGGGGCAGAGCACTCACAAATGGGGTAAATGCCCTTATAAAAAAAGGCTCCAGGGAACTGCTGGGCCCTTCCATGCAAGAACACAGCATTTGTGCCTTTTTGTTCTCTTCCACATGTGATAATGCAGCAAGAATGCACCATCTTGGAAGCAGAGAGTAGTCCTCACTAGACACCAAACCTGCCGGCACCTTGAATTTGGACTTCCCAGCCTCCAGAGCTGTGAGAAAATAAATGTCTGTTGTTTATGAATTACCTAGTCTTAGGTATTTTGTTATAGCAGTGCAAATGGACTAACACATCAGCAATCTCAATTCTGGGTATATATTTTAAAAAATTGAAAGCAGGGACTCTAGCAGATATTGTACACCCTTGTGCATAGCAGCATTATTTACAATAATCAAGAGGTAGATGGCTGGGCATGGTCGCTCATGCCTGTAATCCCGGCATTTTGGGAGGCCAAGGCGGATGGATCACTTGAGGCCAGGAGTTCAAGACCAGCCTGGCCAACCTGGTGAAACCCCACCTCTACTAAAAATACAAAAATCAGCTGCATGTGGTCTCATGCCTATAATCCCAGCTACTTGGGAGGCTGAGGCAGGAGAATCGCTTGATCCCAGGAGGCAGAGGTTGCAGTGAGCCAAGATTGTGCCACTGTACTCCAGCCTGAGAGACAGCATGAGACTCTGTCTTATAAAAAAAAAAAAAAGAGAGAGGTAGAAACACATATGTCCACTGATGGATGAATGGATAGACAAAATGTGGTATATACATACAATGGAATTGTCTTAGTTCATTCAGGTTGCTAGAACAAAATACCTTAGACTAGGTGCCTTATAAACAACAGAAGTTTATTTATCACAGTTTTGGGGGCTGGGAAGTCCAAGATCAAGGTGCCAGCAGATTTCGTGTCTGATGATGGTCCACTTCCTAGTTCGTAGATGGCATCTTCCTGCTGTATCCTCACACGTTGGAAGGCGTGAGGAGTCTCTCTTGAGTTGCTTTAATAAAGGACACTATCCCCTCATGAGGGCTCTGCCTCCATGTCCTAATCACCTCCCAAGGGCTCCATTTCCCGATACCACCACATTCATGATCAGGTGTCAACATATGAATTTTTGTTTGGCAGAGGCGAGGTGTATAAAAATATTCAGACCACAGCAGAAATATTATTCAGCCTTTAAAATGCAAAGAAATCCTGTCACATGCTTCAACATGGATGAACGTTGAGGATATTCTGCTAAATGAAATAAGCCAGTCACAAAATAACAAACACCAAGTGGAAGCCAATCTGATTCCACTTATATGAGGTACCTAGAATAGTCAAATGCATAGAAACAGAAAGTAGAATGGTTATTGCCAGGGCTGGGGCAGTGGAGGAAAACAGGAGCTGCTGTTTTAATGGATATGGAATTTCAGTTTTGCGAGATGAAAAAGTTCTGGAGAGCTGTTTCACAACAATGTAAATATACTTAACACTTCTGAACTGTACCCTTAAAAGTGGTTTACAGTGGTAACTTTTATGTTGTGTGTTTTCCACCACAATAAAAAATGCATTAAGAAAGAAAGAAATCTTGGGGATGTCTTAAAATGTTCACACTCTCTGTCTCAGCAACTCCACTTCCTAGCAAGTGGATGGGTGGAGCAGGGGGAGCCATACAACTAGTTAAGGACCAAGAGCTCAGGATAAACGTATTTATATTAGCGAGAAATGGAAAACAGCCCCGAAGTCCAGAAACAGAGGCATGATTAAGAAATTGTGATATCCCCACTCAAGGGAAATCACTGCAGACGTTTATAAGAATGCACAAGAAAAAATGCTTATAAAGAATTCACAGTGTGAAGGGAGTTCAAGTGATAATTAGTGAAAAAAGAGGAATCAGAAATTTTCTGTACCATGTGACTGTAGCTGCAAGTCAAGCCAAAATGATTCCACACATTCATGCATACACATGTGTGCATGCACACACACACACTGGAAGGAAATATAGCAGAATATTAACAGCATGATCTTTAAGAGGTAGAGTGACAGATGATTGGTTGTTTTTTTTCTTTCTCTCTCAGATTTTCTCAGTTTCTAAAAATTAACATTTTTTTTTTTTTTTGAGATGGAGTTTCACTCTTGTTGTCCAGGCTGGAGCGCAATGATGCGATCTTGGCTCACCACAACTTCTGCCTCCTGGGTCCAAGCAATTCTCCTGCCTCAGCCTCCCAAGTAGCTGGGATTACAGGCATGCGCCACCACGCACAGCTAATTTTGTGTTTTTAGTAGAGATGGGGTTTCTCAATGTTGGTGAGGCTGGTCTCAAACTCCCAATCTCAGGTGATCTGTCCACCTCAGCCTCCCAAAGTGCTGGGATTACAGGTGTGAGCCACCGTGCCTAGCCAACATAATTCTTTATCATGAAAAATGTCTCATTTTTGAATAAACAAACTGTGGTGTATCCAGATGACAAAATATTATTGAATGCTAAAAAGAAATTGTATTAGTTCATTCTCATGCTGCTAATAAAGACATAAATGAGACTGGGTAATTTATAAAGGAAAGAGGTTTAATGAACTCACAGTTCCTCATGGCTGGGGAGGCCTCACAATCATGGCAAAAGACAAAGGAAGAACAAACGGACTTGTTGCATGGTGGCAGGCAAAAGAGCATGTGCAGGGGAACTACCCTTTATAAAACCATCAGATCTTGTGAGACTTACTCACTACCCTGAGAACAGCATGGAAAAACCCATCCCCATGATTCAATTACCTCCACCTGGCCCCGCCCTTGACATGTGGGGGTTATTACAATTCAAGGTGAGATTTGTGTGGAGACACAGCTAAACCATATCAGAAATGTTCCTACCAAGCCATGAAACAATATGAAGCAGCCTTAAGTGCATATTGCTAAGTGAAAGAAACCAAACTGAGGCCTGGCGCAGTGGCTCACTCCTGTAATCCCAGCACTTTGGGAGGCTGAAGTGGGTGGATCACCTGAGGTCGGGAGTTCAAGACCAGCCTGACCAACATGGTGAAACCCCATCTCTACTAAATACAAAAAATTAGCTGAGCGTGGTGGTGCAGGCCTGTCATCCCAGCTCCTCAGGAGGCTGAGGCAGGAGAATCTCTTGAATCCAGGAAGCAAGTTTGCAATGAGCCAAGATCATACCACTGCCGTCCAGCCTGGGTGACAGAGCGAGACTCTGTCTCAAAATAATAATAATAATAATGCCAATGTAGACAGGCTGCAGATTGTATGATTCCAACTCTACGACATTCCAGAAAGAGCAAAGCTATGGAGACAATAAAAAGACTAGGTTGCCAGAGGTTTGAGCAGGGGGAAGGAGGAGTAAATAAGATTTTTAAGACAGTGAAACTACTCTGTATGACACTGTAATGGCGACTACCAGTCATTACATGTGTGCTCAGACTTGCAGAATGTACTCCTAGAGTGAAGCCTGCGGGAACTTATGGTTTAATGGGTACGGAGTTTCAATTTGGGAGCTGGATGGTGATGATGGTTGCACACCAGTATGAATGCACTTAATGTCACTGAATGGTACAATTCAAAATGGTTAAAATGGCAAAAACCTATGTTGTGTATATTTTACCATGAGTAAAAGAAGAGCAAGAAATCAGTAAACTATGGGCTCTAAGTAATAATTATGTACCAATATTGGCTCGTCAACTGTAGCATTATATAACACATATGCAAGATGTTAACAAGAGAAGTGAGGTGGTTAGTGGGTAGCTGGGAACTCAGTACTTTCTGCTCAACTTTTATGTAAACCTAAAACTTGCCCCAAACATAAAGTCTATTTTTTTAAATACTCATTTTGCTTTTCATTCAAAATAAGCCCTGGGTTGTGTAAACAGCTGTCTTGTGATGAGCATTCCATAGGCCGTCTGTCTTCCCGGTGGATCTGGCCCCACTCTTGCACTGGATCATTCCCTGGGTCAGAGAAGTAACAGGTCTGGGCCAGGACTGGAGAGCGGCCGTTTATCATCCTGGCAGGAAACCGCGCTCTCCAGGAGCACTCACAGGACAGGGACACTTGTGAGGTTCACCTCCTGGGCAGGTCAGTTCTCAGGTGGTTGGGATCAAGCAGTGTCACAGCAGGGTGGGGGAGGGGTTCCTGGCTATCCAGCATGGGAATGGGGACAGAGATACAAGGAAAACCTGCCACACCACCCCACAGCCCCACAGCCCCACTGGGGTTTCAGCCTCATGACTTTAGGCACCATGTCTGTCAAACGGAGACAATAATAATTTCTTCCCCATCCCTGCCACATCCATGTCTGCTTGGAGGGGAGGGGCTGATGGCACAGGCCCTGTCCCAGGTGCTCCAGGGGAGAAAGCAGAGGCCCAGGAGAGGGCAAATGACTTGCTTAAGGTCACTGTCCCCTTTGGCCCCGGGGTGACTGGGCTTTCAGAACACTGATGCACTTGGAGAACTGGCTGGAGTAACTTCCATGGTCTATAGTGACCTTGAACCCTATGCCAGAGAGATCCTGTACCCAAGGGCACTGAGATTAAGGCAACTTTCCTGCTTTGTATTTATTGTGTTAAATAATTTACAATTGTTTTAAGTAATTACATTTATTGCTTTAAATAATTCATGATTGCCTTAAATAATTTCATTTGTTGTTTTGAATAATTCACTGCAAAATGGATCCGTGTCCTGTGTAGGACAGTTAGAGCTTAGATACAGACACAAAGAAGAAAATTAAGATCACCCGCATTTACGCCATTCAGAAATACAGCTGTGAACCTTTTGAAGTATGTTCTCTGGTCCTATTTTCTATGGCTCTTTGCTCATTGATTAAACAAGACCTGCTAGCATTCCCTGGGTATCAGGCACCATCCTAGGCACTGGGAATATGATAACGAATAAGACTTGGCTCCTGACCTCAAGGAGCTTACAATGGACCCCACCACCACACACACACACATGCATACACACACACACTCACTCACTCACTCACAGAGTTGGTTTGGTTTTGACTGGTACTGAACATAATGTCTTGGAACCCTTTTTCCCCCGCTGAATGTATTATGAACACTTTCCCATGTGATTAAATATTCTTTCACAATATCATTTAAATGGTTACACAGTGTTTATTCTCTGAACCTACCATTTATTTCACCTTCTATTCTGGAACAGTCAGTGCTTTGGTGAAAATCTTTGTGGCTGGATCTGTATACACATCTATGGTTTGTTCTCTCTCTCTTCCCCCCACCCCAGTTTTGTTACTGTGGTAAAATACATGTAACATAAAATTTACCGTCTTAACCATTTTAACTGTACACATTTCACTGGTATTAAATACATTTATAATGTTGTACCTCCATCACCAGTACTCTTTGTCTTGTAAAACTGAAACTCCATACCCATGAAACAGCAACTCGCATTCCCCTCTCCCCAGCCCCTAGCAGCCACATTCTACTTTCCGTCGCTGTGAATTTGATCACATTGGATATCTCGTGTAAGTGGAATGATTCGTACTGCATTTGTCCTTCTGCGACAGGCAATGCATGATGTCCTCAGGCTTCATCCATGTTGTACCACCTGTCAGAATTTCCTTTCAAGACTGAACAATATTCTACTGTATGTATAGACCATATTTTCTTTCTCCACTGTATACTTATTTCTCTAGGCTGAATATCTAGAAGTGGAATTACTGAGTCAAAAGCTTTGCTGTTCATTGCCTAATTCTCTTCCAGCACACAGGTGCCAATTTCCTCTGCTTCTACTCCAAGGATAAGAGTTTTCATTTTCCTTTACTTCTGCCAGCACCGAGCACTGTAAGCTTTTTAAAAACCTTTTGATATAATTTCAAATTTACAGAAAGATTGCAAGAGGAGAACAAAGACCACCCCTGTTACCTAGATTTGCCAAGTGCTAACATTTACCCCATTTGCTCTCCTCCTCCTCCCTGCCTCTCAGCCCCATCCATCCTCCTTCTGTTTCTTTCTGGACCATTTAAGGTGAGTTGCAAACATCACAATGCTTTATCCCTAGTTATTTCTATGTGCATTTCCTAACAACCTCTTACATAACCACTGTACATTATAAAAATCGGTAAATTTAACCTTGATGTGATGATGTGATTATTGCTATTTTCTTTTTTCTTTTTCTTTTTTTTGAGACAGAGTCTCACTCTGTCTCCCAGGCTGGGGTGTAGCGGCACAATCTTGGCTCACTGCAACCTCCACCTCCCAGGTTCAAGCGATTCTCGTGCCTCAATCTCCTGAGTAAATAGGATTACAGGCACCCACCAACTCACCCAGCAAAATTTGTATTTTTAGTAGAGATGGGGTTTTCACCATGTTAATACCAGCAATTTGGAGGCCAAGATGGGCTGATCACTTGAGGTCAGGAGTTACTGCTATTTTCTAATCTACAATCCATATTCAAACTTTACCAAATTTTCCAATCATGCGCTCTCTACTTACCCCCCACCCCAATCCGAATGCAGAATCCCACATTGCATTTAGGTATTATATCTTCTCAGTCCCTTTTCATCTGGAGCATTATGCATTTTTAATACGCTTGTCAATTTTTAAGGCACAAACGTGTCCTGTTATTGTTTTCATTTATTTTCTTTCTGGCAAAGCTGAATATTTCTTCTGGTGTGAATTGCTCATTTGTATATTTCCTTTAGTGCATTGCCCGGTGGTGTCCATTGACCCTGCTTCTCTCCTGGGTTTATACCAGCACTAGCACTTTGGTCACCAGACATGACCTGCAAGCAGCCCTTGTCCTGGAGAAAGCGATGATCTGCTGTCCCCGGATCCTCCCGGTCCTGTGCCCCTGGATCAGCCGCTTGGCTGGGATTTTGAAACAGTACAGTTGTCTGGTCTGAGCAAGGACGCCCCATCTGTCCTTCCAAACTCCAGGGAGTACAGAGAGTTATTCCTGTTTGGGTTCAACATTTCCTGTGGGATCTGACCCGCCGCCAACCCCGGTTTTGTTTCCAAGAGGCCACCTGCTGAGTGTCAGCTGCGGTCAGTGGCCTCCTATTGATCAACGTCCGCTCCAGCAGGTTCCTGGCATCCGAGGCCTGGTCTGTGTCCCTGGAGAAGGGATTGTGGTGCAATGGAAAGCTCCCAGGGCACACTGCGCCCCCCACCCCCAGCTCAGGATGCAGACGGGCTTCACCTGCTGAACCTGAATAAGCTCCTGCATGGAGTAGAGCTTGTTTCCTCTGCAAAGATGGAAAATGCCGAGGTTCACAGAGAGTAAGACAACAACAGGAGAAGAATCCTGCCGAGGCCACCAGGACAGCGTCCTGTCTTGTTGCTTACCATTGTTAATTTGTATGTAAATTTTTATAAAGTCAGTTATCACTCTTTTGTGCAGCCATAGAAAAAACTATAAGCAAAATAAATGTAAATATTCTGGGTTTAGCTCTTCGCATCACAGTTTTTCCATGTCTTAACTTTTTTTAATGAAGGAAAATGTAAATACATAAAATGAAAGAGAAAATAGGATGATGAGCCTCCAGGTGATTCTCATCGTACGTGGTCTCATCCAATCCCCCTTTCTCTGGATTATTATGGGACAAACTTCAGACATCATCAACTCTTCTCTGTAGACACCTCAGTTTGTGTGTTATCTGCAGAAGATAACAATTTCTTTGTTTTGAACGTCATCCTAATATTGAATTGCACCTAAAAAATAACAATGACTTGATAATAGCATGGAAATATCTAGTCAATGTATCTAGATATCTAGTTAATATCTAGTCAGTGTCTGCATTTTTCTATAGTTGCTTTGTTCAAATCATCCCAACAAGGCTTATGTTTGCATTTGGTTGACATGTACTATGGGGGAAATATGTCCTCCAAATTCATATGTTGAATTCATAATTTCCAGTGTGATAGTATTTATTTATATTTATTTTATGTATGTATTTACTTATTGCTCTGTCACCCAGGCTAGAGGATAGTAGTGCAATCATGTCTCACTGCAACCTCAACTTCCTGAGCTCAGGTGATCCTCCCACCTCAACCTCCCAAGTAGCTGGGATCACAGGCAAGCACCACCATACCTAGCTAACTTTTAAATTTTTATTTTTATTTTTGTACAGACAGATGTCTCACTGTGTTGCCCAGGCCAGTCTTGAGCTCCTGGTCTTAAGCCATCCACCTGCCTCAGCCTCCCAAAGTGCTAGGATTGTGGTCGTGAGCCACCGTGCCCAGCCCCAGTGTGATAATATTTGAAAGTGGAGCTCTTAGGAGGCAGTTAAGTCATGAGGGCTCTGCCTTCATGAATGGGATTAATGACCTCATTAAAAGGCTGGAGGGAACTGACGTTCATTCTTTTTACTCTTCCAACATCTGCCTGTGAGGACACAGCCTTCGTCCTCTCTGCAGGATGAGGCAAGAAGGTACCATTTGGAAGCAGACAGCAGCCCTCACCAAACCTGCTAGTGCATGGATCTTGGACTTCCCAGCCTCCAGAACTGCAGAAAATAAATTTCAGTTGTTTACAATGTACCTAGTCTCAGGTATTTTGTTATTGCAATTCACATGGTCTGAGACAGCATGTCTCTTAATCTCTGTTAATCTATTTATTATCCTTCCCTCACTTCTCTTGCAATACACTTGTGGATGAAACTGGGCCATTTGCCCTGTAGAGTTCTTTGCACTTCGCTGTTTGCATTTGTTTTACAGTGTCGTTTAATCTTCCTTGTACCTTGTATTTCCTGCAAACTGCTAGTCAGACTGAGAGCTGTTTTGACAACCCAAAGAGAAAGCGTACGGGGGAGAGTGTCAGCAAGCATGAATTTCCTTTAAAGAGGGTTTGGAAAATAATTAGGGACACAAAGGATGGGAATCAACAGACCAGCTCTGTTACTGGCCCATGAATATACCATTTGGGGTGGAACAGTGTTTTTTTTTTTTTGTTTTGTTTTTAGAGATGGAGTTTCGCTCTTGTCACCCAGGCTGGAGTGTAATGGCATGATCTCAGCTCACTGCAACCTCCATCTCCCAGGTTCAAGCAATTCTCCTACCCAAGTAGCTGGGATTACAGGCACCTGCCACCACACTCAGCTAATTAAAAAAAATATTTTTAGTAGAGACAGGGTTTCGCTCTGTTGGCCAGGTTGGTCTCAGGTGATCTCAGGTGATCCACCTGCCTCAGCCTCCCAAAGTGCTCGGGTTACAGGCATGAGCCACCATGCCCGGCCTGAACAGTGTTTTTGTCTATTACATGGGGAAGGGAGTAAGGGAGATGGACCATGAGGTCTCCAGGCTCTGCTATGGGGCTGCTTTCTGGAATCAGTGAGTAATATGGTCTCCAGGGGAGTCTATGCTTAGCAGCAATAAACTCAGCCCAGCCTCTCCAACCCAATAACCGAAGACAACTGGTCTACTCAGTATAAGGGCGTCCCAGCTCCCTGCACAGCCACTGTTGGACCCTTAACAGGGCACTCAGGAATGGGGCTTGGGAAGCCCACCTGGGTTGCAGATTTCACAATAAGGTTTAGATCCACCTGCTTCCTGGTCACATGGGCTGGAACATTTGTTCCCAGGGCCCCAGTGAATGCTGGTTCCTTCTTTGTTAACTCCAGAGATGGCAGTAGCAGAGCTCCCTGTGAGCAATTCACAGCTTTTCTTTTTTCTTCTCTTCCCTTTCCTTTTCTTCATTCCTTCTCGCCCTCACATCTCCGCTCTTTTCCCCTCTTGAGTAATCAATTCCATCATTTTTCAGGGCACTAGGGGGAGCTGCTATTTAACAAACCTGCAGGGATGCTTCAGCAGTTTGATGAGCTACCTTCTGGTTTTGCCCCATGGGGAAGAATTGGGCCACAGCAGAGTTGCATAAAGCGGGGCCCACCTCCATTGAATTGGCTTGATTACCCGCAACACAAATATAGGGGTTGGAAGACCTGGATTCGAGTTGTCTCTGCCCTCACCAGCTGCAGGAGACTCCTTTCCCTCCTCTGGCCTGGTATTCTCAGGGGCCGTTTGTCCAGTGGTAAGGTGTGTGGTTCTAAATCCTGACCCTGCCACTCGTCTGCTGTGTAAACATGAACAAATAGCCCAACCTCTCTGAGTCTTACCATAAGTATAATAAGGCAGACAGCCCTCACCTTGCTCTGCGGAGAGCCCAGACCACAGTAAAACTCTCCATCATACCATGATGGCTAAGAGAAGGTCGGTCTTATTTTAAGATGAAGGGTAGGGCAGGCACAGGGTGGTGAAGAACAGCAAAGAGGCAAACATGCCTGGAGCCTGGCTCTGATTTTGGAGCCAGCAGAGGGGAACCAGGCTGTGTGGCCGTGGTCTGTGCGTCACTCTGGGCCATGGCAAAGGGGCCCTGGAGCTTTCCCTGGTGTAGGAGGGAAGGGGACCCAGGTGGCCTCCATCAAGTCTCCAGGGAAGCATCTCCCCGCTTCAGGCCTCCGACGTGGCTGGAATCTGCTGCGCCTTTGGGCCCAGGGTTGAGGCAGCCTGGAAGAAGGAGGACTCATCTCCTGCTTCCGAGTCTTCCCACAACTCCCACCAGCTCAACACCAGCATCTGGAGCCTTGGGAGCCACTGGTTTCTGGGGCTGGGCTTGGGAGATCCTCACCCTGCATCAGGGGTGACTCAGAAAAGCAGTTGGTGGGCAGGGAGGGTGCTCATCTCTGTACAATAGGAATAGAAACTTCACATAAAGAGAAGCTGAAACATGAACAAGTTAAAGAGATGGAGAATTTGAAGGAAAAATTTAGAGGCCTGGGGGCTAAAATGAGAAGGATAAAATACAGGAATAAAGGAAAGTTAATATTGGAAGAAGTAATAGCTGGGAATTTTCCTTGTACTAGGGAAAATTCCCAGCCATTATTTATAGAGGAAATATATAAAACCTGAAGTTGAAGAAGCACAATGAGGCTTGAACAGGATAAAAATAAATGATTCCATAATTAGACATGGTTTAGAGAAACTTTACAACCCTAAAGTAGAAGAGATCTTAAAGACTCAGAAAAGACAAATTGTCTACAAAGGAACAACAAACTCTCAACCCACAGCAATGGAATCCAGAGGATAATGGAATAATATTCTAATAAGATTTTGAAGTGCTAGGGGACATAGCTACCAGCCAGAATATGCATCAATTCAAAAATGAGGGTGACTTTGGGAGGCCGAGGTGGGTGGATCACCTGAGGTCAGGAGTTTGAGACCAGCCTGGCTAACATGGTGACACCCCATCTCCACTAAAAATACAAAAATTAGCCAGGCATGGTGGCGGGAACCTGTAATCCCAGCTACTTGGGAGGTTGAGGCAGGAGAATCACCTGAGCCTGGAAGGCGAAGGTTGCAGTGAACCAAGATCTCGCCATTGCACTCCAGCCTAGGCAACAGAGCAAGACCCCATCTCAAAAAAAGAAATGAGGGTGGTATAAAGGCTGAGAGAGTCACCATCACTAACCTATGTTAGTTAGCACTACTAAAGAATGCACTAGAGAAAGAAAGAAAACCCGATCACAAGGAAGGAATTAGTTATTCAAACAAATCTTGATCAAATAAACTGGTAAACATGGATAAATTTAAATAAATATTCACGATGGGAAACCACAATCATAAATATGATTAATTTGAAGAAGTTTAAGCATAAAAACTCTTTGACAATAACATGTGAGACGAGGATAGAATTGAAGTCAAAACATTTTTTTTTGTATTTTTTTCTTTTTCTTCTTTTTTTCTTTCTTTCTTTCTTTTTCTTTTTTTCTTTTTTTTTTTTTACTGTACTTTAGGTTCTGGGATACATGTGCAGATCATACAGGATTGTTGCATCGGTACATACATGGCAATGTGGTTTGCTGCCTCCATTCCCCTGTCACCTGTATCTGGCATTTCTCCCCATGTTATCCCTTCCCCAAACACTTTAAGATCTTTTTATTATTTGAGATGAAAAAGAAATCTTGGTTAACCTTAGGGTTTATTAAATCAAATGTGTTAAAATTTTAAGAGCAACCACTAATGAAGAAAATTAGAATGTATAACTTTATACTGGTAGAACAGCAAAGAGGAATTAAGAAAACCTGATCAATTCAATATACAACATTAAAGAAGGAAAAAGATGAAACAGCCAGGTAAATAGAGTTAGATAGGAAATAGGAAAGCCTAAAATAGAGTTAGATATAAATTTAGATATAAATCCAAACTATGACTAATCACAATAAAAGTAAATGAACTATATAAGAAATTTAAAAGGTAAGGATTTTCAGATTGGGTTTTAGAAAAGTCTACTGTCACCCAGGCATGGTGGCTCACATATGTAATCCCAGCCCTTTGGGAAGCTGAGGCCGATGGACTGCTTGAGGCCAGGAGTTCAAGACCAGCCTAGGCAATATATCAAGACCTTGTCTCTACAAAATTTTAAAAATTAGCCCATTGTGGTGGTTCACACCCATAGTCCCAGCTACATGGAATGCCGAGTGGGGAGGATTGCTTCAGCTCAGGAGGTCAAGGCTGCAGTAAGCCACAGTTGTGCCACAGCACTCCAGTCTGGATGACAGAGCAAGACCTGGTGCCCCCACCAAAAAACAGAAATGAATGAAGGAAAAGAAAAATCTACTGTCTGCTGGTAATAAGAAGTTTGGTTTTTCTTAACTTCACAACTTCAGACCCTTACTCCAAAATACTTGTCATTTGTCATGAGTATTATTTTTTATTTTTTACTATTAAAAGTGCTTTTGCCATCTTCCAATAGTCAGGCATGAGTATCCCTATTATACAGAGGGGAAAATCAAGGCTCAGATACGTTACATCATGTTGTGTCATGCGCATGATGCAATGTACATGTCATGTGCTTAAAATGTACATATCACATACATGACATCTCAGGATCCTCAGCTGGTGTGTGGTAGAGCTAGGATTTCAGCCCAAGTCTCCCGACTCTGAGTATAGTGCTCTTGAAAGCCCTACATCTGTGTTTTTTTTGCTTTGCCGCTGTTCAAGTGTCTCCATAGGGTCCCTTACAGCTGCAAACCATCCATTAGAGTCTGCTTCGGTGATGCCACTGTGGCCATTTATCTGTTTAATCCCACACACCACTACCACATCATCTTAATTATTGTCTTTTGATATTTTCATATTAGGTAATGCTCATTTCTTTTTTTCAACTGTTTTTTTTTAAAGACAGGGTCTCACTATGTCACCCAGGCTGGAGTGCAGTGGTGCAATCACAGCTCACCGCAGCCTCAAACTCCTGGGCTGAAATGATCCTCCCATGTCGGCCTCCTGAGTAGCTGGGACTTCAGGAATGTGCCACCATGCTTGGTTTTTCCAACTTAGAAAAACTATATTTTTTTCTTTATTTAAAAGATAAAATTAAAATAAAGGTAAATATTTTACATTTAAAGGCAGAGAACTTTACAGCCATTTCATTTCATTTGCTCAGTATTCTATTCACATTTTCTCTTGTCTCCTTCAGTCAACACTTTCCAATCATCTGTTCCTCAGAGATTCTACAGTATCTTTCTAAAGAGATCTCTCCCCTTAGAGATTCACTGGACTTGTAAGTTACGCTATCTTCAGATAAGGTTACTGTGTCTATTCCCTTCTGAGAGCTATAACTTTTCTGATTGTTTTATGTCTTTTTTAGTGACCAGAACCTCCAAAACACAATCTAATGATTGTGACTGGCAGACCCTGTGAACTGCCTAACCTAACCTCCGTCTCCCTTTCTTAATTACAGAGCCCCATTTTCAGCGGAGACACTGCGACTCAGCATTCTTTGCAGGTCTTCTCCAGGAAGGCTTGTAGCCACTCACTGACTGGTGCAGGAATATGAATGCCCAATAGGTCCCTTGCTTGGAGTCCAGAAAAAATATGAACTGGGTGCGATGGCTAACACCTGTAATCCCAGCACTTTGGGAGGCCGAGGCAGGCAGATTGCTTGAGCCCAGGAGTTTGAATCCAGCCTGGGCAACATGATCAAAACCCATCACAACAAAAAATCCAAAAATTAGCTGAGTGTAGTGGCAGGTGCCTATAGTCAGCTACTAAGAAGGCTGAGGAGGGAAGATAGCAGGAGTCCAGAGGTTGAGGCTGCAGCGAGCCATGATCACACCACCGCACCCCAGCCCTGGTGACAGGGTGAGACTTTGTCTCCAGGAAAACAAAACCAAACCTGAGATCTCATTTCCTCTCCACAGCTCTCCATGGGGTCAGGCTGAGTCTGGGACTTGGGCTGACATCCCAGGCTTGCTCGGCCTCTCCCCTTCATCTGCCCTGTTTTCCCCAGCCCCTTCCCATCTCCACCAGCACAGCACTTCTTAATCAATCACTCACCCGGGAATCACCAGGTCAGGGTTTGGTGTAAATGAGCCTGACCTAAGAAAACCTTTGTGAGGAGATGAGTCTGAAACTGAGACCTAAAGTGTGAGAAGTGGCCAGTCATGGGGTGAGCCACTGAGGGGCAGGCTGAGGAGTTGGATTCTGGAGAAGAGTGTGAAGAATGGGGATCTGGATAGAGGAAAGGGCACGTGCAAAGACCCTGTGGTAGAAAGGAGCTTGCTAAGTTTGAGGCTGAAAGTGCGTGTTTTGTTTTGGAAATGGTGAGGGCTTTTGAGTGGGATGGAAGGCAGGTGAGGGTTGAAGTGTGAGGGGCTTCAAATGCAGCCCTAACGTGCTTAGATTTTACCTGCAGGTTGTGGGAAGCTGTGGGAAGATTCTGAGCCAAGGAGAAACAGAACACAGCAGCGGCAACGATAGTGTCCCGTTCCGTGCACCCAGGGAGCTGAGTTCTAGAGTAAATCTCACAGAAAGGCAGCCCTGGAGCCTCCCTGGTCACTTTGCCATCCCTTGGGGCTCTGGGAAGCGCTCTGATGCCCCGGGGGGGTGATGGGAGCCACTGGGGTTTTCAGCAGGGGAGAGGCTTGGCCAGATCAGCTCTTTAGAAAGACCTGTAAGCGGAAAAGCAGCCTACAGGTAGGGGACATCAAGATAGGGACAGCGAGATGGTAGGGGCAGGATAGGGGTGGCAGTCGTTTTGGCACAAAATCATATGGGCCTGACCTTGGTGGCCATGGGTGGAGAGGGTAGCAAATTGCTGAGCAATTCGGAGATAAAATGGAAAACTCAGGGGGCTGAGTAGTATAATGAAAAGAATTTTAATTACAGAAGTGACAAGCGAAAATGAGGTAATTAAAAAATGATACAATTGACTCGAAGGCGAAGGCTTAGAAATAAGACATTCTTGGAATGGGAAGGAAGTCCACCTCTCTGAGAGGCAGTTTCAGTGTCTGTGAGCTGAAGGTGTGCCTACACCCATACAATTGTTGGGAGAAAAAAATGGGGGACATGGAACTCATCATGTTCCCTCTCTCTCAGGTCTTCAAGCTGAAAGGGCTGAGCCAGGAAGGCGTGCTGTCATTTTCATCATTCTGCAAACCGAGTTGCTGGGGGCCCGGAAGCCTTGTGTTTGAAGAAGCGTGTTTTCCAGGTAAGCAGAGAATGGGGAGCCAATCACAGTCAGAGGTGTTAGGTGGTTTCTGAACGGCTGCAGCGTGATTAAATTACCCACTTAACCAAAATGCTTTCTATTGCCTTGATCAGATGCAATTGCAAGGAGATAAAGGGGCTTAATGTGTAAAGCATGGCTGGCCTGCAGGACTAATGAATTAACTGTTCCCTCCCCTGTAAGGCCTCCTGCCTGCTGGTACCCAGCTGGCTCGCAGGTCCCCTCTCCTGCCTGCCTATTCCCTGGCCGAAAGCATTCGTGTCATGGAGATCATGGCACCAGGAGGATGGCCAGCATGGGCTCCTCGTTGCATGCAGCTCTGGCCTGGCATTTCCCCTCCTTAACATCTTCTCCCCACAGCTGACAGTGGTCAGGTGATTCTCTCTGGAAAAAGACAGCATGGTGGGGGGTGGGGAGAAGAATATCACACAAAGGCTCTGGGGCCAGCTCCCACTCTAGTTAGTTCTAGTCCTTCCTAGTGTGGGGCCTCAGGCAAGCAACTTAGTCACAAACAGAGCTCCAGGACCCGCGCACCTGTGCGTACCAAGAGCCTCGCTGGGTATCTTCCCACATTCTCTCTTTGCGCTTGTTCAAGCTCCCCTCAGCTCTGGGAGAGTGGATGTCTCATTGACCTCTGTTACAGCTCTGAGTCCAGGGCCTGGCACACAACAGGCTCTCAGGAAATGAGCTGTGCAAAATGATGGGTACATGGGAAAATGATTAGGTAGAAAAAAATGGGTAAATGAAGAAATGCAGGATTAATAGAGTGGAAGGATGGGTGAAGTGATGAATGCATAGATGAACTGACAGTGGAAGGGATGAATGAGTGGAGAACAAAAGGATGAGAAGATAATGGACAGAAGGATGAATGGTGGAAAGATGGATGGCAGGAAGAACAAAAGGATAGATGAATGGGTCAGTAGATGGTTAGAGGGAAGGGTAGACAGATGCATAGGAGGAGGAATGATGTTTGGATGGATGGATGGATGGATGGAAGAATGATAGGATGGATGGATGGGTGGAAAGATAGATACCTACAGATTCTGCTCCCCACACAGAAGTAGCGGTCTGAGAGGTCAGCCCACCTTTTTTTGTCTAAAGCCACCCAGCACATGCCTGGAAGTGACACAGTTGTCCTGAACTTAAATCTCTCTCATGCCCATCTTACAATCGTGGATTAGACTAGGTGATCTCTAAGGTGTTCATATCAGTTCCTGTCCAGCGAGACATTAATTCTCACTAGAGGGAGAATGATAATAGTTAACATTGTATCCAGTTTTATCGTTTGAGAAAATATACACAAGCATCATTTCACGTGAGCCCCAAACAACCTCGTGAGAACTGCAGGACAGTGGTATTATTATCATCCGCATTCCACAGACAGTATTGCATGGTGTTTAGAACAGGTACACTGGAGTCAGTGCCACTGCTGAGCTCCTTAAACCTCTCTGGGCTTCTGCTTCATCCTCCAAAACATGGGTATAGCAATACTTGCATGTAGGGCTACGTGAGGATTCACGTAGTGATTCTTTCACTCATCCACATAGGAGTCTACCACATGCTGTGCAGTCTACCAAAGGTGCAGCAGGAGGAAAAACTCATAAGCCCAGCCCTCATGGAGCTAATAGTCTAATAGAGGAGACAATGATGTATAAATAGGCGGGAAGCTCTAAAGAGTGACAGCTGGTGATGTGTTCTGGAGAACAATGAGGCAGAGAGGGCCTTACCTGGAAGGTGCCATTTGAGACCAGACCTGAAGGAGGTGAAGGAATGAGCCAGTTGTGTATCTGGGATATTGCATTCCAGGAAGAAGGCGTGAGAAATGCAAGTTCTGTGATACAGAAGCAGAGCTGGCGTGTTTGAGGAGTGGTGTGGCTGCAGTGGGGGAAGAAGACTGGAGATGAAGTCGCAGGGGTAACAGTGGCAGGGGAAGTAGATCCTGCAGGGCCTTGAGGGCTACTATGAGGCCCTCAGATTCCACAGTGAGTGAGACAAGAAGCCATGAGACTGTTTTGCACAGAGAAGGGACATGATCTGAATTAAGTTTTTAAAGGACCACTCTGGTGGTTGGGTTGATAAGAGACCATAGGGGTGGAGGACAACAGCAGAATGAACTGTTGGCCGGCAAGAGCCAGGTGGCTTGAATCAGAGTGGTGGCCGTGGAGGTGGAGAGAAGTGGGTGGATTCTGAGTACATTTTGAAGGTAGAGCCATGGAGATATTGAGGAGTTGGATGTGGGTGTGAGAGAAAGAAGTGAAGGACGGCTCCATGGTCTCTGGCCTGAGTGCCTGGACGGATGGAATTGCTGATTCTTCAGATGGGGAGAGTTGTGAGAGGATCACCTTTTGCGGGGAAGGTAAGGCATTTGCCACGAAATAAATGGAATCGTTAAGGGAGTTATAACAGATAGAGGAGTCCTAGGTCTGAGGTTGGGGAGATATGGAGGAGCCAGCTATGGAAAGTGAGAAGGAGCCACCACTGGGGTAGAAGGAAAGCCAAGAGAGTAAGGTTCCTGGAAGCCAGGAGAAGAATGTGTTTCCAAAACAAGGGTGTGTGTCAAATGTTGCCAAGGTCAAGGAAGCTGATGATTGAGACGGGCAATATAGAGGTCATTGGCAACTTTCTTCAGCACAGTTTTGGTAGAGTAGGGAAAGCCTGATTGGAGGGGGTACAAGAGAGCATGGGAGAAGAGGAAACAGACTGGTATGGTGGATGACTCTTGTGGGGGTCTTCATTACAAAGAAAGAGAGGTGATGTAGAATCAAGGGAGTTTCTTGCTTTGTTTCTTTAGATGGAAGAAATTACATGCTCATATATTGAAGGGAACAATGCAATCCATCCATCCATCCATGCATCCAACCATTCATCCTTTCATCCATCCATCCACCCCATCCATTCATTCAACCATTCATCTATCCATCCTACCAGCACTTCCTGGGCACCCCTATGAGCAGGCCCTGAGCTTGGAGCTGGGGTGAATAAGCCATCTGCCTCACAGAATTCACAAGCTGAGACTGAAACAAAGACAAATCAATATTAGTAATGGCAAAGTGTGATAAGTGCTGTGGTCAAGGGGTGTGCAAAGGGTTATGGGAGCACAGAGGATAGCGTGTCTGGAGAAACTAAGAAGGCTTCATCATGGAGGTTGATCTTTGGGTCTTAAAGAAGAGTTTGTTTTGTAGACAGGAGAGGGTGGCATTGCAGAGAGATAAATGCTTATGCAAAGGCAAAGATGCATGGAACTGGGGAGGGCTAAGCCTGGAACCAGGTTCAGAAGGTCTTCTATTCCCGTCTGCGGACATAAGGAAGCCCATGGAAAACCTCAGGCAAGAGAGTGATCAGGGGGCACCCTGGAGGACAGGCTCAGGTGTGGAGCGGTGGGCATTGTCAGGCTCTAGGTTGTAGCTGAAGTCATGAGCATGAATGAGAACTCCCAGAAGGAAAGTGTAGTGTGAGGCCAAGAGGGAGACTGCAGGACACCAGCCTAGAAAGAGACGGTGAGGAGAGGAGCAGTCAAAAGAGGCGGACCCCTCCACTGCCTCCAACTCTGGCCCATGCCCTGCCTACCCCTCCCCATCAGTGAACTGGCTCAACCTTCCCGCTTACAGAACAGCATGCAGAGTGCTTTGCTGTTTTCATTGAATAAGATGTGCGTGTTACTTAAAAACATTCTGCAAGGGTACACATGGCAAAACATAAACAGTGATTTTCACTGGGGAAGGGGGTTGCAAATTTCAGTTGTCTTTCTATCTTTCTCTACCACTTAAGTTTTAAAATAAAGCAAGCTCGTATTACTTTCTCAGTCTGCCAGAAAAATTTCTAGAAGGCATCTGGCCCAGCCTCCGCCACTGTAGGACATCCCTCCCCAGCACCCAGCTTCAGCCTGGACACTCCCAGGGACTGGAGAGAACTCCCTAGTTGGAAGCGTTCTGGTTGCCCTTTCAGGGGAAGTCTCAGCCTCCCTTCCTCCTCCTACTCCTCTGCTCAACCCCAGCCTGGCCCTGGCTGCCCATGATGGTTTCAACATATGACCTGAAAAGTCATATGTTGAAACCTAATCATCGGTGTGATGGTATCAGGAGGTAGGGGCTTTGGGGGGTAATTAGGTCATGGAGCAGAGGGATTAGTGCCCTTATAAGAGAGGCCCCAGAGAGCTTCCTTGCCCCTTCCACCATGTGAGAACATGGACGGCCATCTGTGAACCAAAAGCAGGTCCTCACAAGACACTGAATCTGCTGGCACCTTGATCTTGGACTTTCCAGCCCCCAGAACTATGAGAAATAGATGTGAGTTGTTTATGCCATGCAGTCTAAGGCATTCTGTTATATCAGCCCAAAAGGACTAAGGCACTGTCCATGCAGTCTCAGCTTCCACTGGGCCCTTGAGAGGCTGTTCCCCTGGCCCTCAAAGTTGGCATTCTCCATCTGAAAAAAAAAAAATGACATTATTGTTTTTGCAGACTGAAAAAGTAACACATGCTTTCTTTATTTTAAAAATTAAATGGTAGAGAAAGATAGAAAGACAATTGAAATTTACAACCCCCTTCCCCAGTGAAAATCACTGTTGATGTGTTGCCATGTGTACCCCTGCAGAATGTTTTTAAGTCACACACACATCTTGTCAAATAAAACAGCAATGCACTCTGCATGCTGTTCTGTAACCTGCTTGTATCTTTCACTTACATGATGAGAATGTTCCCGTCAGTACACTCAGACCTCTATTATTTTAGCAGCTGCAGAATATTCTGTTGTAAGAAAGGGCCTCCCTTTAATCACACCCCTCTGATAGACATTGTGGTTCAGCACCCCCCACAAAAGCTTTTCCTATTATACATAGTGCTCTGTATACATCCTTTCTCATAAATCTTTGACCAATAAAATTGGACTGCTTAAACTTGTGGGTTAATGTGGCCCCCTGGCTCACATCATAAAGGAAATTGATTTTTGTTTTCAAAGCCAATGGTGAGTAAATGAACAATGGTTGCCAGGCAACCTGTGAGCAGGGTTTGGGTAGAGACTAAAACAAACAGCAGCCTCCACCCACCACCCCAGGAGCCTACAGCCTCTCAGGCCTTGTGCTTCTAGGTAATGAACCTCCCACCACAGCTTCACGGGATGGAGCCACCCCAGCTTCCTCCAGCCCAAACTCGTGCACCCACCACCCAGAGAAATGGAAGTCAAGGACTCAGCAGTCCAAGGCAGCCCTTCTGAAGCAACTTCAGTGGCTCAGCAAATGTTTGTTGAGAACCTACTATGTGCCCAGCTGTGTTGGGGTGGGACTGTAGAGCTGCACATCCAGGTCAGCACCGAATCTCAGGCACTCTGGAAGGTTAGGGTTAGGAGTCTAGGGATGATATCCTGTAGCATCTGTAGTGTAAATCAGTGGTTTTCAATGTATTTACTGTTTCTCTTTCTGCCTCTGGTTACCCTGATAGGCAGGACCCTCTCCCATCAGTAAGAGGATATCAAAAGGGCAGGTGTAGGGGTGAACAGGAAGATCAGGATCTCTGAAGGGGCAGGTGTTTGATAAAAGCCCCTTCCCTGTCCCAACACCCTGGGACTCCTGGCGCCCTGGAGGAGGGCCATGCCTTCAGCGCTCGCCTTTGACCAGGAGGAGCCATGGAAGGATTTTCAGGAGAGGAGGAACAGAGGTATTTCTACAATTCAGCACCTTTCCCTCCACACAGTGGAAGGATTGATGGGAAGTTGATTGGCAGGGGAGGTGCCCTGGTTTCCATCGGGGTAAGAAATCCTATGGCCTGTATGAGCTCCAGGCATTATGTGGGAAAGAGCAGAGAGAGCCAAGACCTCCCAAGGGGAGTGGACAGCACCCAGTGAAAGGGGGGGACACTGAGGAAGGGGACAAGGACACTCCTGCAGCCCCAGGGGAAGGAAGCCCGTCACCAGAGCCAGGTTCCAACCCTGCCTCAGCTACTACATCCCTCCCTGCCCTTCCTCTCATAAGCATAAAGCTTAACAATCATAATCACACAAAAGTCACCCTCAGTCTCAGGTGTGGGCTGGGACTTTACACGTTTTTTCATTCAACACTGACACCACCTTTGCAAAGATGATGACAGTGAGAGAGTCCAGCATGGCCGATGCCATCTTGCTTCCAGTCTCACAGGCTGGCTGTCCTCACTCATTCCTGAACGTAGGCCAAGCAAACCAGGGGAGGAACTTAGTTTATAGTTTAACTTTGAAGAAAGGATGATAATAGTCCCTCCTTAAAACTAACCCCCAAAACCACCTTTGTAAAACTAATGAAAGGCTACTAGATTAGAATTGTGGGAAGGACCTGATTTCTGCTGAAATGTAGTCATATTTAGATGAGAACCAGTCATTTTTCAGCATCACTATTGTGGAACCTCAGATTGGTCTTTTGAGATATTTTTCAGATGTTTGCATTATGGCAACATACTGACTCCACCTGGACTCATGATTCATGACTCAACCAGTCTACCCAGAAGCTGACTCAGAGCATAAGGATCATTTTCCACATCCCCAAGATTTCATCTCCAACCAATCAGCATCCCCCATTCCCTAGCCCCTGCCCACCAAATATTGTTTAAAAACCTTAGCCCCTGAGCTTTCAGGGAGATTTATTTAAGTAATACACTCCTGTATTCCACTTAGCTGGTTCTTCATTTATTAAACCCTTTCTCTACTGCCATACCACTGTCTCAGTAAATTAGCTCTATCTGTGCACTGGGCAAGAAGAACCTGTTTGGTGGTTACAACACTAGTGATAGGCATTGTTAAATGAAACAATGGACTAAGCCCCTGCACTAGGCCCAAAAAGATCAGACAAAATAAAAATGGAGTCACTCATGCTAAATGTCACATACTCAAACTGAAACTTTAAGGAAGCAGATAAATCCTAAGACAGACCTTTTTTTTTTCCTGAAAACAGGAAATTTTCATCTACCAGAGTCAGCCTAATAAGAAACTTTCCTCTTCTTTGACCTTTGTGAGAAGGTAGCCTGAAGTAACCTGACATCACTGAATCAGCTTCTCTTCTACTATTCTGTTTCCTTATTCCCACCTTACAAAGCCCACTGCTCTGCTTTGCCTAGTGAAAACACTCATTATATTTTGTAGAGTACAGGCAGCCTTGATTCATGAATTATGAAAAAAAGGCAATTAGATCTATAACAAAGTTTGCTGTAATTTAATCTTTTGACAGCATTATTGATATGGTTTGGATGTTTGTATCCTCCAAATCTCATATTGAAATGTAATCCCCAGTGCTGAAGGTGGAGCCAGTAGGAGGGGTATGGGTCATAGAAGCAGATTCCTCATGAATGGCTTGGTGCCCTCCCCCTACTAATGAGTAGTTCTTACTCTATTATTCATGCAAGAGTTGGTTGTTTAGAAGAGGCCTGGCATCTCTCTTGCTCTCTCTCTCACTATGTGACACGCTGGCTCCCCTCCCCTTCTACCATGATTAGATGCTTCCTGAAGCCCTCACTAGAGGCAGATGCTGGCATCATATTTCTGGTGCCATGCTCGTGCAGTCTACAGAACCATGAGCCAAATAAACCTCTTTCCTTTAGAAACATACCCAGCCTCAGGCACCCTTTATAGCAACACAAAATGGACAAACACAGCTATTACTGCCTCTGTTTTACAGATGTGGAAACTGAGAATCAGGACATTTTGTTGTCTTAGCCAAGGAAAAATAGCAAGAATTGTGGTGGAAATTTGAGGCCATCTGGTCCAGTGTCTGTTCTCTTTCCTACACCACTTTTTAAAAATGAGATTTTAAATAATGGCCCTAGTTCCTGTATACTTGCCATTGGGAGTAGCTGTGTTAGGAAGAGGAGCTTTGGCCCATGTCCTGCCGCATATGACTTCAGGCCTGCCTCTCTGGCCCACAGCCTTTCACCCTGTCAGAGAAGGAAACCAGAGTGCACCAAAGTTACAGTAATACACCCCAGATAGCCAAAGAGAGAAGTGGATGACAGCCCATTGCCATGGTGTCCAGCTTAGACTGGTGGGCTGGAGGCTGCAGGATCTTACCAGCCCTGCAGCCCTGGGGGAGAAGTTGAGGCAGCTGCCCACAGGGGTGGGAGAGACAGCCAAATGGATCTGCCTCATGCAGGCAAGGGTGGGTGAGCCTTTCTCTCCAGGATGGCAGTGGTATTAGGAAGGTGTCCAAGTCACCACTACCAGGTAGCCTAGAGTCTGCATCCCCCAAGATGTCCCCAATCATCCTCACCTCCTGGTATTCATGCCCTGGTTCAGTCCTTACCCACACTGAATAGGGCTGACCTTTGTGACAAATAGAATGTTATGGAAATTATGGTAAATGACTTTTGAGGCCCGATCATAAAAGACATTACAGTTTTCAGCTGGCATTCTTTTGGATTATTCTCTCTGGGGGAAGCCAGCCACCATGTCAGGAGGATGCTCAAGCAGCCAGTGGAGACACCCATAAAGTAGGGAAGTGAAGCCTCCTACCAACAGCCAGCACAAATTAATTTTTGAAGACAGAGTCTCACTCTGTCCCCTAGAGAGAGTGTAGTGGTGCAGTCATGGCTCACTGCATCCTCAACCTCCCAAGCTCAAGGGATCCTCCCTTCTCAGCCTCCTAAGAAGCTGGGACCACAGGCATATGCCACCATGACCAGCTGAGATTTTAAAAAATTTTTTATTTGTAGATACAGGGTCTCCCTGTGTTGCCCAGGCTGGAGCACCAATTTCTCATTTGTGTGGGTGAGCCACCCTGCAAGTGGATCCTCCAGCCCCAGTTGAACCTTCAGATGACTGCAACCCTGGCCCACACCTTGACTGTGTTAACCTAAATAACAGATATAGAGAGGTTCTCTAAAAGAAAAGACGTTTGCTTGGAACTACAGCATTGCAATGGGAATATGTGTGCCACAGTAAATTATGTGCATATTCAGGGAGGTAAAGGAAGACAGGTTTTTAAAGGAAAAAATGAGGAGGATTACATCATTGTCTTGAAATAATTATTCTTGGATACAAAAACCAGTAACAAGGGTGAGGCCAGTTCAAGCGTGGACAGGCATTTGCTGGGCAGATGTCCTTGCAGATGTATTTTTTGTGTGAGGTTGTAATGGCCTCTGTAGAAGGTTGTGGATTGTGTGGTCTTTTTCATGATCAGGCATACAAGTGTGAGAAGGCTCTATTCATTGCCTTTCCTGGCTCTCTTTGTCAGCGTATTCTTAGCATTAGTGACTCCATTTTGATTCTTACAATTTTCACAACTACAACCACTTGACAGCTACCTCATGATTCACGAGCCAGAACCACCCAGCGAAGCCTCTTCTGGAGCCCTAACCCTCAGAAGTTGTGTGATCATGAACACTGAGAGTTGTTTTAAGTCAGTAGGTTTTGGGGTACAGTTGTCCCCCATTATCTGAGGTTTCACTTACTGTGGTTTTAGTTACTTTTAGTCAACTGCAGTCCAAAAATTTTAAATTGAAAATTTTATAAATAAATAAATATGTGTTTTAAATTATTTGCCATTCTGAGTAGCATGATAAAACCTTGTCATTCCATCCTACCTGGGATGTGAATTTTGTCCAGCATATCCACCCATTGGTCACTTAATAGCCATCTTGGTTATCAGATTGAAAAACACAGTATATATGGGGTTTGATACTAGCTGCAGTTTTAGGCATTCACAGGGCAGGGGAGGGTCTTGGCACATATCCCTTATGGGCAAGGGGGTACTGCTGTAATTAGTTACACAATAATAGATGACTAATACTAACAAGATATATCCAGAGAAACTGGCATGGCTTGAGCACTATAAAGGTCTGGGTGATTCTGGAAAAAGAATAGATACATAGACAGACAGACAGATAGATGATAGATAGATAGTAGATCTCTTTCTGTTGTTCAGGCTGAAGTGCAGTGGTGCAATCATAGCTCACTGCAGCCTCGAACTCCTGGGCTCAAGTGATCTTCCCACCTCAGTGTTCTGAGTAGCTGGGTGTGCACTATTAACTCAGCTGATTTTTTTATTTTGTAGAGATGGGGTCTTGCTGTGTTGTCCAGGCTGGTCTTGAACTCCTGAGCTCAAGTGATACTCCCACCTAGACCTTCCAAAGTACTGGAATTACAGGTAAGGACCACCATGCCTGGCTGGAAAATCTTTAAAATAAAGTTTTCACATTAGGACTCAAGAGTGACATCCAAGAGACATCAGCCTTGGGACATATGTTAGCGAGCATTCTTTGATTTACAGAGGATGGAAACTTACATGAGCTTAAACAAATTTTTTCAAACGTAAGGGAGGTCTTATCCTATAAGTAGATGATGAGACTTGAAGGAGGGGTAGAGTTGCCATCAGGCAAGGTAGGTTTTGGGTTTACCCAATTTCAGGTTCCCTGGTGTACAGGAGCATGAGTGAGGGGTGTGGACCCAGGGTAACGGCTGGGTCAGCAGGGCTCGAGCCTCCAGCAGACTCAGGACTGTGAATAGGAACGTGGGTGTCACAAACATACCTTGGGGTCAGGAGGGCAGAAGGGCACAAGTCACACCTGTGACTCCTCCATGGGTCCCTGAAACCCCAGTGCCCTTGAGCTTCTGTTTTTCCCCTCCATTCACCCCAGCCCACCCTCCCCCTTTCTCATTAACACCTCTCCAGTGCAGCTCCTGCACACTGGTCACCTCCCCGTCGCCCCTGGTCCTGGGTCCCTGATCCTCACCACGGCCAATTCTGCTTCCATCTGCTCCAGGCCTGACACTGCCCTCCGGGACTGCAGCCACGGGCAGCACCATCCACTTTACCACCTGAGCCTGAATCCAACCTTCACCCCTTCCCCTCCCTACCCCAAGCCACTCCCTAACAAACCCCCAAACCTGCATTCCCACGACCTCCACCCTGCTCCCAGCCATTACCCCTTTCCCCTAGATGACAGAAACCACCCTCAGCTGGTCTCCCTGCTGCTTGTTTTACCTTCCCCTTTTCTACCCACCCCTGCAATGTTTGCCCAAGTCATCTGCCTAAAACAGATGTCTCTGGGATACTAATCCCGCTCGCCACCCTGAGCTCCCAAGACTGCAGGCGGCTCCTTTATGCTGCAGGCTCTGACTCTGAACATGATCCTGCCTTAGGCTGCAGGCTCTGGCTTTGTGCATGGAATCAGGATGTTGGGGGGATGGGGGGGCGGTGCAAATCACTGACTAAACAAAAAAGGTCTGAAGCAAATGGCAAAATGTGAACCTGGATTCTTTTCTGTATTTAGGAACAATTTCATGCTTTTAAAATACGTTCTCTAAAGGCATGGGAGGGAGGCACAATCTTATGTAGTTGGTGCTGGTGTTGCACTCGCTCTACAATGAGGAAGCTGAGGCACAGAGAGGTAAAGTTACTTGACCAGGGTCACACAGCTGATCTAACGCAGAGACAAGAGTCAGACTCCAGCAGCCTGGGTCCTCTGTGGACCCTGTGGGTGTGCCCTGCAGTCAGGTGGGTGAGGCAGGCACAGCATCAGTCAACCAGGCAGGCTGTGGGTGGGGAGTGGGGCTGCCACGGAGGGGAGGAGGTTAGGGAGGAAACTTACATCTGTGGAGCCCTGACGTGTTCCAGGCACTGGACGGGACTCTTTATCTATTTCACCTCATTTAATCTTTGCAACAACTCTAGAAAGTGTTATTGGCCACATTTTTACACATGTAGAAAGTGAAAGCTCAGGGAGGTCATGTGACTTGCCTAGTGTCACACAGCTGTGAAGGATGGAGGCAGGATCCGAGCCTTATGTCTGCCGGACCCCACAGCCTCTCAGCTCTGGCACACTGAGTCCCTGCAGGCTCAGCTGGAGGGTCTTGGGCTCAGGACCAGGTCTCCAGGCCACTGAAGGGGGGCAAGTGAGGACTTAATTAGCCTGATCCATGGTGGACTTCCCCCTCCCTTGTGTTGGGGATAGACTTCTAGTAATGCAACCCGAGATGACCCCAGCTTTGGGGTTTCATCTTCCCAGTTGTAGAATCAATCCAATCCTGGCTCACGTCTAGGCCAAAGCAGGACAGCCCCGTGCCAGCCACCCTTCTGTAGCACACTTAAAATTAACTTGTGATTACAGGGAGTCCCGATTCATGCCCTGCCCCCACCAGGCCAACATAAGGATTTCCACCACTCAACAGCTCACAGCTCCTGGTGCTGGATGATGAGTGTGTGGTGGGGTAGGGGCCCTTTTCCGTTTGTGGGGATAGCTTCCATCTGTTGCTCAGCTCAACTCAGCAACTACCCACCTCCAGCCTCCCCAGCTAATTAATCACCCACTTTCTGTCAGCTCCGTTGCGATTCGCTAGAGCCACCACCCTGAGCAGCAGGAAGTCTGACTTGGACTCCGATTAGCTGAGGAAGTGGCTGACTCCGGGAGGTGGAGAGGGGCATGGGGCAGAGGAGGGAGGGATGAACAGAGCTGTTGAGGGGTGCAGAGAAAATTCAGTGACCTCCCTGGAACTTCCATCCTTTGAAAGCCACAGAGGACTAGTTCAGTCATTCAATACATATTAAGTGAGAATCTACTGTACACAAACCCCTATTTTTGCCACATTAGTAACAAACAAGACAGATGAGGTCCCCATCCTGTCCTCATGGGCCTGATGTTCTAGACAAATAAATAGAAAATACTCTGCTCTTTAGTGATATTTGCTATGATGAAAAGTGATATCTAAGCCACCTTCCCTGTCAGAGCCTCATGGAGGTTTGAAGCCGCCTCTCGTGTCTCCATCTGATTTTTCTTCTGCGGTCAAAAGCCCCCTACTTCCCTACTCCTCATGTGGCACGGCCTTTATTATGGCGCATCGCCTGCTGAGCACAGCGCTGGTCTGTCCTCCGATGTTTAGTATTCTTATTCTATAGAAAAGGAAACTGAGTCGCATGGGAAGTGAGAGATGGAGCTGGGGTTAGAGACCAGGCCCTGGTGCCACGTTCTTCATTCTGTTGGGAGCTGCTTTCCTGTCCCAGGAGGGCATAAGATCAGGAGGCCAAGGGGAAGCTGTGCCTCTGGTTGACCCATGAAGAACCATGCAGAGAGCTGGTGGCTCACACACTCTGGACACACAGGCCATGCCCACAGAATATGTGTCCTTTTCCTGCTGTTCCCATCCAGAATGTGAGTGTTTATGGGGTAGCTGGGAGTCAGGGATGAGGGCCCCTGCAATTTCACATTCGGACAGAGTTGTCTGGGATTAGAGGAATTCAAGTGCTCAGGAGTCTGGAGATAAAATGTTCTCATCTTGGAGTCACTGGTCACCCAGCCCAGCCCTCATCCAACTCCTCTCAGTGCCTCGTCTTCTGGGCGGGAGTCCCCAGCACAAAGCAGACAAGAGAAGAGCTGTTGGGTAAGCAGGACACAGTGGGAACAGCCACACTGCCTCACTTGTAAACACAGGTGTATTCGTCTGTTTTCGTGCTGTGATAAAGACATACGTGAGACTGGGCAATTTATAAGGAAAAAGAGGTTTCATGGACTCAGTTCTAGGTGGCTGGGGAGGCCTCACCATCATGGTGGAAGGCGAAAGGCACGTCTTACATGGTGGCAGGTAAGAGAGAATGAGAGCCAAGGGAAAGGGGTTTTCCCTTATGAAACCATCAGATCTCGTGAGACTTACTACCATGAGAACAGCACGGAAGAAACTACCCCCATGATTTAATTGTCTCCAACTGGGTCTCTCCCACAACATATGAGAATTATGGGAGCTATAATTCAAGATGAGATTTGGGTGGGGATACAGCCAAACCTTACCAACAGGGCAACAAACAGAGGCCTCTATCAGCGGCCAGGGCCACCTGGGTTGAGAGGAAATGCCCGGGTTCCAGGTGGGCTCCACTGTCAACTCTTCTGGGGCTTTGTTTGTGGATCAGTTAGGATGAGTGAGGTGATTCTGTAGTAACAAGTAAGACCGTCCTTATCTCAGGCCGTCAAAATTTCAGGCTCAAAACAGCAAGAGTTTATTTCTCACTCATTTTTAAAAAATGCATTGCCGGTGTGGGCAACTCCAGGGTCACTGTCCTCTATAAAGTGGCTCAACAATCCAGCTACTTCTCTCTCCCAGCACCTCCATCTCAATGCACTGCTTCAGGGCTGCCAGTGCAGGTGAAGGAGCAGGGAGCACACACAGGGGCTTCTAACTGCATTCATCTGGAAGTGACATGCATCACTTCTGCTCATATTTCATTGGCCAAAGAAAGTCATGTGGTCACCCTTAATTCAGGCGAGCAAGCTGGTATCATCAGAGGATGACAATGTATGTCTATAAATTGTTGGTGAGTGACCAGGAATGGTGGCTCACACCTATAATTCCATCACTTTGGGAGGCCAAGGCTAGAGGATTGTTTGAGGCCAGGAGTTTGAGTCCTGCCTGGGCAATATAGCAAGACCCCATGTCTACATAAAGTTTAAAAATTACCTGGGCATGGTGCCTCATGTCTGTAGTCCCAGCTACTTGGGTGGCTAAGGCAGGAGATCACTTGAGGCTGGGAGATCAAGGCTGCAGTGAACCATGATTGCATGATTGTACCACTGCACTCCAGCCAGGAAAACAGACTCCAAAACAAAAGCAAAAAAGCAAAAAAAAGATGAGTTGCAGTGGCTCATAACTGTAACCCCAGCACTTTGGGAGGCTGAGGCAGGTGGATCGCTTGAGACCAGGAGTTCAAGACCAGCCTGGGCAGCATAGCGAAACCCCATCTCACCAAAAAAAAATAAAATACAAAAATCAGCTGGACATGGTGGTACACACCTGTGTTCCCAGCTACTGAGGAGGCTGAGGCAGGGAGAGCACTTGAGCCTAGGAGGTTGAGGCAGCAGTGAGCCGAGCTCATGCCACTGCACTCCAGCCTGGGTGACAGACCAGGAAGGAGAGAAAGCCCTGTCTCAAAAAAGGAAAGAAAATACAAATTATTCATGAGCACTAGAAATGCCAATCATAGTTCTCAAATCTACAAAATAGTCAAGATAATATCTACCATCATTTCTTTTCTTTTCTCTCTTTTTTTTTTTTTTTTTTTTTAAAGATATAGTCTCACTGGAGTGCAGTGGCATAATATCGGTTCACTGCAACCTCTGCCTACCAGGTTCAGGAGATTCTCCTGCCTCAATCTTCCGAGTAGCTGGGATTACAGTTGTGTGCCACCATGCCTGGCTAATTTTTGTATTTATAGTAGAGACTGGGTTTTGCCATGTTGGCCAGGCTGGTCTCAAACTCCTGACTTCAGGTGATCTGCCTGCCTCAGCCATCCAAAGTGCTGGGATTACAGGCATGAGTCACCATGCCTGGCTTAATTTCTTCACTCATTCATTCATTTATGCATTCAACCCATGAATCTTGAGTATGTAAGATGCTGTAGGTTTGGAACTCAGGTCTCCTGACTCCTCAGCCAGAGCTTCACTTCACTCTCCTCCTCCTCCTCATGCCTTCTGCAAGCCTGGCTCACATTTTGGTCTTAGCTTGGGCTCCTCCTAAAGCAGAGCCTGAGACAAGGACTCAGGTGCAGGGAGTTGACATGGAATCCATCCCAGGAAGCCAGAGTGAGGGCATAGGAGAGTGAGACCGGGAAAGAGACAGAGCCACTCAGTGTGCATTATTGAGCTAGCTACCGATGCGGGTAAGTGGGGCTTGATTCCACTGGGGACCCTGTGAGGAAATGTGTAAAATGTACTTCAGAATTGTCTTGAATGATGAGGCTGGGGTGTGTACCCACTGACCACTGTCCCCCAATCCCCATGCTTTGCTGGGGAAAGATCTGAAGTAGAGAAGCTGAGAGACACAGTCAAGCTTTAAGTTGGGAAGCCACCAGCAAGCATGAGGATGGGCCACCAGGGACACAGCTGATGTCAGCGGGGGTGCTGAGGGGATGAGGCTCAGAGCAAAAGCATCTACTACAGATGCCAAAGGAGAAGCAACCCTGTCACGAAGCCATGTGGAAACCCGACCCAAACCTGGCATTGGCCAATCAAGGGCGGCGCGCGACTCAGGACAGCTGCCATGCTATTTTCTTCCAACCTCCTTTCCTGATTTGGAAGGAGGTAACTCCTCCGCATGAAAACAATAAGAGAAAACACAGAACTTGGAGACCAATTGATTCAGGCGTGGGAACAGGATGGCAGGCAGCCACAGGTGCCCGAGAAGGAGGCTTCTTGCCAGCTCAGGCACAGTCTGTTCAGAAGTCGGGAAAATGTAAATGGGACATTCAAGGACACAAATATGTCTATTAGGACACCTTCTGTGATCGGCATGCTAGGAATCCCAGGAGATAGAGGACAGCACCCCTGCCTCTCTGAGAACCTTTTCCACAGCAAGAGGCAGAGTGGTATGGGCAGAAGAGTCCCAGCGCTGGAAGCAGAGATCTCAGGTTCAAGTCTTGATGCCACTTGTCACACAGAATATTGTGTGTGAAGCTCACAGCTGGGAGGCACAGTGATGATGCCTGTCATCTGACCTTCACCAGCCAGCGTGAGCCTCCATGTCCCACGGTGCAGACGAGGCACCTGACATCAGAGTGTGAGTCACCTGCTCCGGGTATTGCCTCCCAAACCACCAGACCTCAGACTTGAACCAGGCCTCTCTGAGTCTCAGCTCAAAGGTCCTCTGATCTCGTGTTTCTGGAATAAACCCAAAGGCAGCTTTCTGGGTGGAAACACCCGCAGGAAGACCTGTGCCCTCCCTCCCTGACTTCCTGAGCATGTGAGGAGCAGGACACACAGGAAGGAGGGGCGACCATGTGACTGGGCTGCATTTCTGGCAGATGAAACCACTCCTAGGGTGTCGGAAGGAGGCAGGGAGTAAGAGCCAGGGCACAGGAGTCCCAGGCTGTGGACTCTAGTCCAAATTCCACTCGTCCTCAGGCTGGTCTTGGCTTTCTCATCAAGGTGATTGGTAAGGTGCCTTCAGGGTCAAAGATCTGTCCATGAGGGCTGAAGGGGTGGCAAAGCCTCCCTGGGGAGCTGGCCTTGGGGTACAGCGGGGAGGGAGAAGGGAAGGCAACCCTGTCCCCAGAGCTCTAGTGACACTGTAACAAGTGAGTACAGACTCCCCCAGATTTCAGTGCTGAGGACCCTCTGGTTTGTTCCCTAATTCCCAGGACCTCTGGATGAGAAGTGGGCTTCCATTATGCTCTGTCTGGCTCAGATCCCCGTGACATTCTCGCTGGACTCAGGGCCTGACTTCCACTTGGTCATGTATGAGGGCTGGGGTGTGCTGAGGTGTGGGAAGAGGCCAGAGGGGAAGGGGAGTCACATGTTGCTCCGCAACGTTTCTCAGAGACCTCCTCCCGTCCTGAGGCCATTGGGTGTGTCGGGGTGGCTGGAAGTGTTCCCCAGCCCCCAACTCTGAGCATTTAGTTTAGGTAGGCCTTGTTGCAGAGCCAGCCTGTGGGCCTGGGCCAGTGGGCACGTGCTTATTTTCATGGCAGCCTTATATAAAAAGCACAAGGATGTAAAAGCTTGATGCTAGGATCAGAGACCAGCAAGAGGAAGATGGGGCTTGGAACCCAGGAGGAAAGTCTTAACTCTCAGATCCGGCTGTATTTGGATCACCAGAAATCAGATGGTGACAGATACTGTTCCAATACTGTTTTTGAGTGGGCAAAATCTTTAACCTTTTTCCACCTCAGTTTCCTCGTCCTGTGCAGGAGATAATAACAGTGCCTCCCTCAAAGGGCTGTTGCACGGCGAATGAAGAATACCTATGCAGCGCTCAGAATAGTGCCTGGCACATAAGAAATTCTCAATCGTTGGGCTGCATGCAGTGGCTCACGCCTGTAATCCCAGCAGTTTGGGAGGCTGAGGTGGGCAGATCACTTGAGGTCGGGAGTTCCAGACCAACCTGGCCAACATGGTGAAACCCCGTCTCCACTAAAAGTACAAAAATTAGCCAGGTGTGGTGGTGGGCACCTGTAGTCCCAGCTGCTCAGGAGGCTGAGGCAGGAGAATCGCTTGAACCCGGGAGGCGGAGGTTGCAGTGAGCAGAGATCGCGCCACTGCACTCTAGCATGGGTGACAGAGTGAGGCTCCATCTCAAAAAAAAAAAAAAAGAAAGAAATTCTCAATTAATGTGAGTAATTTTTTGGTTACTGTTGTTATGATTATTATTATTAATTTTTTCATTCAAGTACAAGGCCTTGTAGGTGCTTGGTTAGTGTTGAATGGACGATTGAAATAAATGTAACTGAAAAAAAGGTTAGAAGTAGATGACATCAAAGACAGAAATCAACACTCGATTTGGTCTAATTAGTTATGATCTGGTATCTATGGAAACTGCTAAATACTGAGACTCAAAATAGATAGCTTTTCTATGCACAGAATGAACCAGGTACATCTGTGGTCTCTGCACTTTGTATCCCACAAAGTCGGTGGGTTCTTCACCCACCTCGTTCATCTCTGTCCACCAGACAGTAAATTCTTTGAGAGCAGGGCCCGTGGCTAATGGGCATTCAGAAACCAAGTGTCTGGTTGTTGGTATGCAGCAGGTGCTCATTCATATTTGTTGAATGAGTGAAGGAATGAATGAATGTTGTCTGATTGACTCAGGAAATGATAGAACTGAGCCTTCAGGTAAAGTTCTTTAAGTAGTAAAGAGCCTGAGCTTTGGGGCCAATCAAATCCGGAGGAAATACTGGCTCGGCCACTCCCTAGCTTCGTGAACTTAGGCAAGTTGTTTAGTTTCTTCAGGCCTCAGTTTTAACATCTATAAACTGGGCCTAATAATCCTTACTTGTTACAGATCAAATGGTCCAATGTGTATCAATGTCCATTTCCCCCTAGGAAGGAAGCCACACCATCTTCATTGTAGACGTATAGATTCATGCTTTCTTTTCAAGGCACCGGCTGTGCTCCCAGGAGCCTCCCAGAACCTATCAGCATGCCCTGAGCTGAGGAATGGGGTGTCCCTGCCACCTGAAGATATAATCTCCCCTTCGGTGTATGTAGGAGAACATAAACTAGAAGGACAAGCACGGGGAGGGCAAGGCCTCTCTTGTTTCAAGGGATTCGGAACCACCCAAGGCATACGCAGTGACGAAAGAGTTCTTTGTGAACTGTAGGGTGATCTGCACACATGAGGGATCATAGGATGGCTTGCGTAACAAGGAGTTGTAGGGAGAACTTGGAGCCCTGCTAGGGAAAGCATCGCAACTAGTGGGGACAGGACTCAGAAACGCAGACCCCAGAAAACTGGTGGGTAATTTCAGCCACAAGACAGGGACTTGGGAGTCAGGCCGCCTGGGTTCAAGGTCTATCTTCAATCCTCTGTCTGCTTTCTGTGACCTTGGATGAGTGACTTACTCTTGTGAGGCTTCAGTGTTCTTGTTGAGGAAGTTGGGGGACAGTGAACACTTCACGGGGCTGTTGTGGGGATTGACGGAGATAGAGCCTGTGAAGTGCTCTGTCCAGCACTGGGCTAGTACTCCGCAAACGTGGCTGCCCCATTTCTCTATATTCTCCCTCTCCCATCCACTCTCTAGGGTCAAGGCCTCCTGCCTCAGTTCATCCCTTCTCTGGTTTGCAGACTCTAAAGAGAACATAAACTAGAAGGACAAGCAAGGGGAGGGCAAGTGGGGTTGACCGAACCTTACATGGCAGGGTGACATGGGGCAGGGACTGTTGTTATTCCCATTTCACAGGGGTGGTCACTGAGATCCCACTGGCACCAGGATGCATACCCAGGTCTGTCCACAGACAAACCTGTCCACAGGCAAAGCCTGTGTTCATTCAGCTCTTCCAGGATCCCACACCAGATCTGAGTCCAAATGCTGTGCAGCACCCTGGAGCTGGGGAGGAACACATGGGCAGGCAGAAACCAAGTGTTTCTGGGGCCCAGTGTGGCACCCCCACCTCCTACCACTCCATCCCCTCTACCTCCCACTCTGACCCCTTGCCCAGGAGAACTCTTCTGGGCTGGGTGGCCTTGCCTGCCTCTCAAGGACCCTGGGAAAGGGTCAGGAATCCCCAGCTTGCCCTGAGTCCTTCTCTGCCATAGGCAGCAGGTTGTTAGATAATTGCCTTTGTCCCTTATCTCATTCTCACTCTTTATTACTTCCCCGGGGGAGATACTGTAACCACAGCCTCTCTGCAAAGGAAACCAGCCTCCTGGCTGCAAACACAGGCGAGGGACCATGACTGGGGGAGGAGTGTGAACTGAAGGGGAGATTATATCTTCAGGTGGCAGGGACACTCTGTTCCTCAGCTCAGGGCATGCTGATAGGTGCTGGGAGGCTCCTGGGAGCACACCCAGTGCCTGGCAAAGAAAGTGCTGGATCCAGAGAAGAAAGCATGAATCTGGCCGTGGGCTCTGCCCGGACCAGCACATAACCCCTCTGGGTTCCAGGTTCTGCATGGGTCAGGTGAGGACAGTGATGGTCTCCCATCATGACCAAACCAGCTTGAAACTGGAAGGCATCGACTGTTTTGCCTCTATTCTCATGGTGGCCTCTGTTTTAAAAACAGCTTTATTGACACACATTTGCACATGTTTAAAGTGTGCAATTTAGTAAGTTTTAACATATGTATACACCTGTGAAGCCATCACCACAATCAGAACAGTGAACATACCCCTCACCTCCCAAAACTTCCTCTTGGGCCTTTGCAATCACTCCCTCTCTCCACGTTCCTCCCTCTCCATCCCCAGGCAACCATGAACCTGCTTTCAGCCACTGCAGATTCATTTGCATGTCCTAGAATTTTATATAAATGGAATTATCCAGAATGTATTCTTTTTGCCTGGCTTCTATTTCGAGATGCATCCATGTTGTTCTGTATATCAATAGTTCATTTATTTTTATTGCTAAGTAGTATCCCATTATATGGATATACCACAACTTGTTTATTCATTTATCTGTTGATAGATATTTGGGTTGTTTCCATTTTTGGGGTACTACAAATAAAGCTTCCATGAATATTCATGTACAAGTATCCAAGCGCTTTTGTTTCTCTTGGGTAAGTACCTGGGAGTGGAATGGCTGAGTCATTTGGGAGGTACATGTTTCATTTTTAAATAAACTGACAAATTGTTTTCCAAAGTGATTGTAGCATTTCACATTTCCACCAGCAGTGTGAGAGAGTTCTGCCTGGTGTGGGAGCTCATGCCCTTAACCCAGCATTTAAGGAGGCCCAGGTGGGAAGATCACTTGATCCCAGGGTTTGAGCCCAGCCTGCAAAATAGAAGGAGACCCCATCTCTATAAAAACTTTAAAAATTAGCCAAGCATGGTGGCACATGCCTGTGGTCCCAGCTACTCAGGAGGCTGAGGCAGGAAGTTGAGCCCAGGAGGTGGAGGTTGCAGTGAGCCATGATCATGACACTGCACTCCAGCCTGGGCAACAGAGCAAGACCTTCTCTACAAAAAAAAAAAAAAAGAGTTCGCATCTTCACAGACACTTGATAACAATCGGTCTTTTAAATTGTAGACGTACTAAGAGGTATGGGGTAGCATCTCATTTTAACACATATTTCCCTCATAACTAATGATGTTAAACATCTTTTCATGTGCTTGCATGAGAGTTTTTTGTTTTGTTTTAAGTTTTAACTCTGTAAGTAATACATACTTGCTTCAGAAAATACCTCTGGGGGTTAGGCACGGTGGCTTACTCCTGTGATCCCAACACTTTGGGAGGCCGAGGCGGGCAGATCACCTGAGGTCAGGAGTTCGCAGCTTGGCCAACATAGTGAAATCCCATTTCTACTAAAAATACAAAAAATTAGCAGGGCATGGTGGTGCATGCCTGTAATCCCAGCTACTCAGGAGGCTGAGGCAGGAGAATCACTTGAACCAGGGAGGCGGAGGTTGCAGTGAGCCGAGATTGCGCCATTGCACTCCATTTTGGGCAAGAAGAGCAAAACTCTGTCTCAAAAAAAAAAAAAGAAAAGAAAAGAAAATACCACTGGGGCTGGGCATGGTGGCTCATGCCTGTAACCCTGCACTTTGGGAGGCTGAGGCAGAAGGACTGCTTGAGCCCAGGAGTTCAAGAACAACCTGTGCATCACAGAGAGACTTCATCTAAAAAAATATGTATACTAATTAATTAAAATAGAAAAGAAAAGACCAGCAGGCATAAAGAAAAGCATTTTAACACCCATAAACCCACCACCTTAAACAACTATTGCTAACATGATGCATGTCTTCAGATATTTTTCATGTATGTATGTCCATAGGAAGTTGTCCCATACATGTTTTCTCCATTTATATATCATGAATATTTTACCATGTTATCACATTTCTTTTTGTTTTGTTTTGATTTTTGAGATGGACTCTCCCTCTGTCACCCAAGCTGGAGTGCAGTGGTGTGATCCTAGCTCACTGCAACCTCTGCCTCCTGGGTTCAAACGATTCTCCTGCCCAAGCTTCCCAAGCAGCTGGGATTACAGGCGCCTGCCACCACGCTGGGCTAATTTTTCTGTATTTTTAGTAGAGACAGGATTTCACCATGTTAGCCAGGCTGGTCTCGAATTCCTGACTTCAGGAGATCTGCCCGCCTTGGCCTCCCAAAGTGCTGGGATTACAGGCGTGAGCCATTGTGTCTGGCCATGTTGCTGCTTTTCTAAAGCATCAGTCCAGATGGCTGTATAATAATTCCATTGTGTATGTAAATCAGCTGATCCCCAGTAAATGGATATCTGGATATTTTCCATTTGAGGGCTTTCATAAACAATGCCACAAGAAACTTTTATTATTTGGGGGACAGAATCTCTGTCACCCCAGGCTGGAATGCAGTGGCACGAACTCGGCTCATTGCAACCTCTGCCTCCTGGGTTCAAGTGATTCTCATGCCTCGGCCTCCCAAGTAGCTGAGACCACAGGTGCATGCCACTACACCCAGCTAATTTTTTTGTATTTTTAGTAGTGATGGGGTTTTGCCACGTTGCCCACACTGGTCTCGAACTCCTGAACTCAGGCAATCCACCCGGCCTCAGCCTTCCAAAGTGTTAGGATTACAGGTGTGAGCCACCACACCCTGCCTGAACACCTTTATATACCCATATTTGCATCCTTGATGAATGTCTTGGTTAGAGGGCATGCACGTTTTAAGACTTTTAAATTTATATTGCCAACATATTTTGTCACTTTTAAAATCAGTGTTTTAGCCTGGATTAGTGATATCAGCACATTAACCACCCCCTCTCCTACATCACATGAACAAGCCAAAACTTTTCATTAATTAATTCATTCATTCAGTCAGTCAATCCACCTTCTATATCATCATTACCATCCTTTTCATCTTCCTCCTTTCCTCTTCCCCCAAGGCCCTGACCAAGAGAGAGCCTGCCTTCCTCGGAAGCAATCTCACCAGCTGGCTCAGAGCCCTCTGAAGTCTCCCCCAGGCACTAGAGAGCAAGTCCTCTGAGAAGAGGGGCCCTGCCTGTGTTGTTTATCACCACATCTCCAACACCAGACACTGGGCCTGGCACATAGTGAGTGCTCAAATAGTTACATATGAATGAATGAAATAGCAAATGGTCATTGAACTGAACTGAGTATTCTTCTCCCAAGTTAGTAATGGGAGGGCTTCTGCCTGTGAGAGTGGTCTTATCACAGAAGGACATCCCAAACACTTGTTCCTCTGCACCCAGTTCCAACTGGCAGATGAGAAAACTGAGGCCCAAAAGCTTTAAGAACTGTGCTCAAGGTTACACAGTGAGCTCTACTCTGAGAAGCACCTGGGTCCCCAGGCCCATTTCCTGGACCAGGTTTTCTTTCTTAGGAGGTGAGTTTGGGCTTGGAGCTCCCTGGAGTGTTTTGTTGGTTTGTTCATTTTTTTTGAGAGAGAGTCTTGCTCTCTTGCCCAGGCTTTTGTGCAGTGGTGCAATCTTGGCTCACTGCAACCTCCACCTCCTGGGTTCAAGCAAGTCTCCTGCCTCAGCCTCCCAGGTAGCTGAAACTACAGGCATGCATCATGACACCTGGCTAATTTTTGTATTTTTAGTAGAGATGGGATTTCGCCATGTTGGCCAGGATGGTCTCCAACTCCTAACCTCAGGTAACCTGCCTACGGCATAAGCCACCACATCCAGCCCCCCTGGAGTTTTCTGTATGCATCTTTTGTTCTTCCTTTCTGCTATCAGTGAGGCTATGAGGGACATAAGGTGACCTCCTGAGGACCTTTCCACCCAGTGATTCTGGGACAAATGTACTTGAGGCTCAGCTCTCTGCTTTTGTAAAAATTCTCTGGCCTCTCAGTATCATTGTTCTGTGCCCACTCTGGCATTTATTATTTATTAGCACTCAATGCCTCAGGAATAAGATCTTTCACTGGGATCTCAGGGTGAGGTAGCTGTGATGCCTGGGGATGTCCAGGCTTAAGCTAGGGCTGCATCTAACCACTGGCCCTGAACCACTTGTCCTGGAGCTGGGAGCCAAGAGGGCTGATGGGGAAGGGAGTCTATGCATTCTTCTGAGCCCCTTCATCAGGGATATGACAGCAGCTGGAGGCCTCTGAGATCCTCCATGCTGGGAAGGCTCCCTGGTTCTGAGGCCAATTTAGTAGGCTTTGCTGTCCTCAAAACCTCCTGTTCAGGCACAGACCTACTCCAGAATGTGTAGACAGCAACCCATTGCTTACATTTGGGACCAAGTGCTTTTTACCATGTGACTTTCACCAGGAAAGCTGGGATATGGGTAGGGTCACTGCTACATGAGAGATGAGGAATGGGTGTTTTGGATGTCCTTCTGTGATGGGAGTGGGTCTAACAGGCCAAAGACTTCCCCTTACTACTAGCAATTGAAGTAAGGCCATCCAGGAGAAACTGCCTTTGAGCTTGATGCAGGGAATGACCTAGATTTTCTTGTTTATTTTAAAGAGTTTGCAAAGAAAGGCTCGTAGAGATGTGGAAGATAGGGCCATTGAATCAGGAGCCACCATTTCAGCAAGAAAGGGATCTCTGAGATAATCAAGTCCAAATCTTCTGCACCATCACTCCCACCATTTTACTTTTTTTTTTTTTTTTTTTTTTGATATTGGGTATTTTGTGTTGCTCTGTTGCCCAGGCTGGAGTGCAGTGATGAGATCACAACTCACTGCAGCCTCCACTTCCTGGGATTAATTGATCCTCCCGCTTCAGCCTTCTGAGTAGCTGGGGCAACAAGCATGTGCCATCATGCCTAGATATTTTTTTCTATTTTTTATAGAGATAGGAATCTCACTATGTTGCCCAGGCTGGTCTTGAACTCCTGGGCTCAAGGGATCCTCCGCATTGGCCTCCCAAAGTTCTGGGATTACAGCCATGAGTCACTGTGCCTAGTCACTGCCATAATTTTAAAAAGAGAAAATTGAGGCCCATTTAGGTGAATTGGCCTGTCCAAGTTCATCCAGTCAGTAAGATTAGAGCTAATACGATATCTATGAAATGATGTAAAAAGGTGGGAATGCACTCCTTCATGGAGCAAATTGGGTCTTAAAATCATAAAAATATCACAAGGGACATGATGGAGGAGACACGTGACTCCTCCACCGCCAGTCTCTCAGAGGTGAAAAATGTCTGACTGTTGGAAATATGATAAAGCTCTATGAACTTTTGAGAAACAAAGCCATGATTCTAATTAATCTGTAATTATCTGAAATTTTGAAAAGTTTAAACAGCTAGAAAAAAAAGTAAGATGTTAAAACTATAACCCCTCCGAGTTGTTAGGTAAGAGTCCCCAACCAGTGCCCAGGTTTCCTCCGCAGACGTAGTGGTTCAGGACCACGGACAGCCGCCTGTGAACCTTGAGCACTGCGTTCCGCCCACAATTGGAGCAAACCCACAGAGCATCGCTTGACCTACTCATCTTTACATGAAGAACCAGCTTGAGTACTATTCTCAGGGTGACACACAGACAGGGGATCCAGAAAGGACCCCCCATCATCCCCATCAAACACCTCCCAACCAGTCTCCTACCTTGTGAAAAATCCCATTGTCCTCATATTTGGGTTAAGCTATTTTTTGCCTCCATGAAAAAAAAAGTAGGTCATATTCCTATGGATGTAGGGTCCAGGATGGTTTGACGCAATGTCCTTCCCCTAAAAAGGCTTGAAATCTAGTTGGGCAGATAAAAGATCTGCCTAAGGGCCGGGCACAGTGGCTCATGCCTGTAATCCCAACACTTTGGGAGGCCAAGACAGGCAGATCACTTGAGCTTAGGAATTTGTGACCAGTCTGGGCAACATGATGAAACCCTATCTCTACAAAAAACACAAAAATGAACCCAGTGTGGTGGTGCATACCCGTAGCTCCAGCTACTCTGGAGGCGGACGTGGAGGATTGCTTGAGCCCAGAAGGCAGAGGTTGTCGTGAGCCAAGATCATGCCACTGCACTGCAGCCTGGGTGACAGAGCCAGACTCTGTCTCAAAAAAGAAAACAAAAAGATTTGCATACAAAGTAATCTACACAAAGAGCAATACAGTATTTGGCAAGAGCCAAGTAGTAGTGCCAATGATGGTAAGTGCTGAAAGACCTCAGTAGACAGTGATCTCCTGAGGTGGAAGGCATGAAGTGGAATTGAACTGAGCCTTAATGTTTGGGGAAGATGAATAAGCAAGAGGAGAAGGCATTCTTGGCCAGGGCACATGTGGAAAGGGATGGAAGCAGAAACATGCATGTCACGCGCATATGTCACAGGGATGGGGGACTCCCTCAGACTGGTGCAGCTAAGGCTGCATTGCTGATGAGGGGATAAGAATGGGATAACATGAGAGAAAGCCAAAGAAATATAAGAGGATCATTCCGAGGGTGTAAATCCCTAGTTTTTCTGGAAGGTAAAAGTGGCTTGGTGCCATTGCCCCACCTGCATGGATCCCCCCATATAGCACAGAAGATGACTGAGAATGCCTGACATGTGGCAACTCCTGTTGAGAGTGAGTTGGGGGAGGTAGGGGGTGCTAAGCTTTGATCACAGGATGAAATTATCAGGGAATTCAGACACAGAAGGAAGATACGTCTTCTTGGGCAGGTGGGTGAAGATGAAGACACCAGGTCAGTGCCTGGACTTAAGTGAGTCCAGGTAAGGACAAAGGTCCAGGATTAAGGCCCATCTGGTCCTGGCTTCTCTGCAAGCCCTTTGCAGGGTTGGGAGGCATGAGGAGAAATGGGTAACCAGACTGCTCAGTCTCTGAGCTGTGGGGCTGAGGGCAGGGTGAGGAACAGCCTGTCCTTTAGGGGAGAAGCTGCTTGGCTAACTGGTTCTGAAACATCATTTGGCAGAAGACAAGGGGCCTCAGTTCTGCCTTGAAGGCCCCCCCATTAAGGAACGCACTGTGCATCCTCTCTCCAGGACAGAGCACAAAGACTTCTCTGTCTGTGCCCCTGACCCCCAAATGGGCTGGCTCCAGAGGGGTAGGGTCTGAGGGCTGGGGTCATGAGCTCACCCCCCACTCCTCAGTGGAGAACAGGAAAAGTACCCTCAGTTCATCAGGGGCCCCCATATCCTTTCCAGTCTCTCCTTCACGGGGCACTAGACACAGCTGTGGGAAGCTCAAGCATCCTGAACATCAGAGATCCTCAGCCACCTGGAAAACCACATCTCAAAGCTACAAGAACAGGCAGGTGCTGCCACTGAGTCCACACTCACCTGAGCCAAGCCCTATGTGACACACCTGATGCACAATAATGCCACTAATGCCTCTAGGAGGTGGGTACTGATGTCAACCGTCCCATTTTCCAGGTGAGAAAACAGGCTCTCCCAGAAGCTGAGCTGCCGAGTGCTGCTGATGCTGAGGCTTACAGGGCATGGCTGACTAAGTCAGCTGCAAATGGAGCCAGGTGAACCCAGGGCTGCAGCAGAGGACAGACCCTGGGGGAGAGAGGGAAGGGAAGAGCTATGACAGCCACCTGGTGACATGGGAGAGGGGACCGTCACAGGTACCGAGCACACTCAAGGGCCAGGAACTGTGCTAGGACTTCCCCTCCTGAGCCAGTCCCGACAGAGTAGCCACGGATAAATGCTGGTGAGACTGAACCCTCTTAGTGAAATTCATATAAATCACACAAGGGATTATGTGGGTCATTTTGCAAAAAAGGAAGCAAAGGCTCAGAAAAGTGATGCAGTGTTTGCAAGACCACACAATGAGCATAGGAAGGGTTTAACCCAGGTCCCTCTGGCTCCAAAATGCAGCTCTTCCCACCATTCTCAGCTGCTTCTGCCAGCCAGCGAAGACCTCTAGAGACCAAAACCACCTTGAAGTCACTGGAAGGCTCCTCCCTAGGATGCCCTATAGGTCAACTATTTCAGAGCCCACAGAGTTGAGAAGTTGGAGGCTGAGCAGGGGGTAATCTCTTGTTCAGAGACTTCGCTTCCGGGCCCATCTTAGAAGCACCTCTGCTTTGACCTCCCTCTCCGTCACAGTGACTTATCTAAGCGGCCATGCCAGGGCCTCCCACTATCTTCCACCCTGGACCTAACCTGCGGCTTCCTATGTTCTTGTTTGGTGTGACTTTGAAGGTTGCACATCGCTAAGCAATTCCCCCATAGCACCTTCTTTATGGAGCCTCTGCAGTCCTACCTCTTGGGTGATCTCCCCTGGGAAGCAGAAGCTCTGACCCAGCAGTGTCACCCAGAAGACATCATGTTCAAGAGGCAGATGCCACTGGACCCTGAGGAATATGGCCCTAGGAAGGAGGAGAGGAGGTGGGGCGCAGGGCAGATGTCTCTCGCCTCTGTGTGGGCCACACCTGCTCCTTCTTCCCAGCGTTCTGTGTCTCCTCATGTCCCAACCAGCCTCTGTGTCCAGGGCTCCGTGTGCCTGGCACCCTCCCCCCACCCTTCCTGACACCCTTCTGGGCTGAAGCACACCAAAGCCCTCCTACACCCACTGAGGAGGCCTGCAAACTGTTTTATTAGATTAAAGCAAACATCTGCTGAAGAAGAAAAGCAAAACCTTAATTGGAGGCCCCTGGGGATGTTTGCAGAGACAGATGGGAGAGGATATAATGAAATCACCTTGCTCGGGCCTCTGTGCAGACCTCGCAGATAAGGCAGCATTGCCAGGCAACAGGGATTTTCCACCTGGAAGCCTGATAAGGGGCTTGGGGGAGCTGTGTGGTTGGAAAATATGATTTTGTAAGTGGGACGAGGGCGTGTTGACTCTGCTGTTCCACGGCCGTGGCCCCACCATCAGATAAGCAGCTGCCACTTTCCCTGGGACACAGGCAGGACCCCCTGGCAGGAACCACTCACATGGAGAAGTCCTGAGCCTTAGCCAGGAGAGCATCCCCTCACTCTCTGGGATCTGGTGCTCACCAAAAGGGACATTTCTGGCTACCAGGGGCCGGTGGTGGCAATGGCTTTCTCTTCCTTTCCTTGACTTTGGTTCAGACCTACTGGGATGGAGCTGGGTGCTGGGCTCCTGGGAGCTTGCTAGATTGGAGGGTTTGTCCATAGGATGCGTCGCCAACCTCAATGCCCCACACCCTCTCCACCCAACTTCTCCCAGTGATTCCCGCCCCTCTCAAAGTAAAAACCAAAGACCCTGCCAAGGCCCATGAAGTCCTGCATGATGCGAGCCCCCACCACCCATCTCCTACCACCCTGGCCTCACTCTCTCCCAGCCACCTTGGCCTTTCTCAGACCTGCCAGGCATGCCCCTGCCCCGGGGCTCCGCACTGGCTGTTCATTCTGCCCGGAAAGTTCTTCCTCCATACACCTACGTGGTTCGCTCTCTGGACTGCTTCAAGTCCTCACTCAAGTTACTTTCCCACTATTTCTCATGAGGAAGAAGATGATAGCAATTGCTTACAAGTTACTGTCTTAATGAGGCCCACCCAGGCCACTTATTTAGTGAGGCCCATGCCCTCCACCCTGGTGTTTTACAGCCATCGCCACCGTCTACCCCACTCTAGACTGCACCGATTTATTATGGTTTGCTGTTGATGTCTGTCTCGGCCTAGGGCATGAGCTCCAACAAGGCGGGAGCCTTGCCTCTTCTCCTTAGTAGCATATTTCAAGAATCCAGAACAGAGACAGGAGCACAGCAGGTGCTCAAGACATGTTGGTTGAATGTCTCTCCTTCCCAGACCCCAAACAGTTCCCCTTTTGTCAGATGAAATTAGCATCTACCTAAAAGCAATAAACTTCCACATTTATCTAAAAGTGATAAACATCCACATGACCGTGTTGGGGACCTACAGCTTTGGCAGAACTGGTGAAAAAGAGGCTGGGTCCAGAAAGACCCGAGTGTGGCAGGGCCTGGACTGCTTGACTCCAAGACACCTGAGCAGCTCTGGGAAAAGGCACCTGGCCCCTGGTGGAAGGCACCTGGGGGAAGCCCATTCCCCCACAGCAGCATCACATGGGACATTCAGGGGAAAGCAACCTTTTCCAGGAAGGAAGACCCAAGGCTGGGCCCCAGGGGAGCTTCGCTCTCAAACCAGCCTTCTATTGATTTGCTGTGTGACCAGGGACAAGACACTGTCTCTGAGACTCAGTTCCCCCTTTTGCCAGATGAAATTAGCATCTACCTAAAAGCAATAAACTTTCACATTTATCTAAAAGCAATAAATGTCCACATGACTGTGTTGGGGATCTACAGCCTGAGGTCAGGTTAAATCCTCCCTCTGCTATGTGCTAGCTGTGTGCTATTAGACAGTTTAGGCAACCTCTCTGACCCTCTACCTCCTAACCTATAGGTGAGGATAATGATAGTGACCGCATCATGAGTATGTGAGCTTTTCATTTGTATGGACTGATTTACTCTTCACACACTTGCAAGCAATTGCTGTGATCCTCCTCCTCGTGGGAAATCGTGGAAAAGTGGCTGGCAAGGGCTGCTCGGTGAGTCGATGGCAGCCCGAGGATAGGCGGTGCATCAGGCTGACCCTAGAACCTGGGGCTCTGCCCACCCCTTCATTCTGTCACTGCACCTTTGCTCATGGAAGGCTCTATTTTCCCAACCTAGCGCATTCTGACCTCAGCCCACCCTCACCATTTGGGCCACAACCTTGGTCAGAGGCATTGCCATGACCTAGAGCTGACAAGACACCTCCTAGGTGGGACAGGTGTTTAAAAAGCCACCCTCCACACTAACACCGAAGAATAACGAGCCCCACAGTCAGGGACAGAGAAGAAACCTGCCAGTGCCTGGGAAGGGATGAGGCTGGAAGGCACTGAGTTCCATGTGGCCACAGGACCGAGGACCACTAGAGGAATGGGAACACAGTCAGACCACCCACCCCTCAGACACAGAGCCTGCGCCGGTCAGCGTCTTAGCTTGGGTTCCCTGAGGCAAGGATTGGAGTGCACGTGGCTGACAAGGAATCCCTGGTAGAAGAGTGGGGAAGGAAAACGGGGCTGGAGGGTGAAGGGGTGGGGAAGGGAAAGGAAGCCAATGAAGTGGTGTGTGCTGTCAAGAAAGTGTGTGCTGTCATAAAGTGTGTGCTGTCCAGAAAGTGCACACTGTCAATAAAATGTGTGCACTGCAATAAAGTGTGCACTATCAAGCCAGACATCACTGCTGGGAAATGGTACCAAAAAATCCTCCTCAGAATTATCCCACTCAGGGGTATTTATAAGTAAAAGCCTGAGATCACTGGCTGAGGGCTGCTCCTGGGGGTAAATACCGGAACTTGCCACTTTCTGCTGCCTTCTGGGTTCCTGTAAAGAGCCTGTGGGCACAGAAGGGTAGATCCCAGCAGTGGGAGGTTGGTCAGAACCCTCAAAGTGCCAAGACACACGAGCAGGGCTCTGACTGCACTGTTAAGTTAGACTCAGGCCTGGCTTGTTGGGGGCAGCAAGGGGTCCTGGCCAGTTCTGAGCCTACATCTCCCCATGGGGGACAGAGAGGGCTACTTTTGGGACCTCTCACAGAATCAGCATCCTGGGGAGCTGCACATCTGTGAGGATCACCTCTAGATCCCAGTAGACCAAGCCCTGGTGGGGTCTCTGGTGCCCCTCCCCTCCTGTTCACCAGGTCCAGCGCCTGTGGTGCTCCCAGATATGCTGGCTGAGCCCCTTCTGTCCTCCAGGGAGGCCAGGACACCAGCTTTGCCCCTCCTTTCCATCCTCCAGGCTAGAACCAGCCACCTTCCTGCAGTCAACATCCCCACAAGGTAGTGAGAGTGATTTTTAATTGTGGTAAAATATCCCCAACGTAACATTTATCATCTTAACAATTTTTGGGGGCACAATTCAGTGGCATTAAGTCCAGTTACGTTGCTATGCGGCCATCACCACTATCCATCTCCAGAACTTTTTTATCGTCCCAAACTCTGTACCCATGAAACACGAACTCCCTGTTTCCCTGGCCCCTCAGTCCCTGGCAACCAGCATTCTATTTTCTGTTTTGTTTGTTTGTTTTGAGACAGAGTTTCACTCTTGTTGCCCAGGCAGGAATGCAGTGGCGCAATCTTGGCTCACTGCAACCTCCACCTCTTGGGTTCAAGCAACTCTCCTGCCTCAGCCTCCCAAGTAGCTGGGATTACAGGCAAGCACCACCATGCCCAGCTAATTTTGTATTTTTAGGGAGATGGGGTTTCACCATGCTGGCCGGGTTGCTCTTGAACTCCTGACTTCACGTGATCTGCCCACCTCAGCCTCCCAAAGTGTTGGGATTACAGGCATAAGCCACTGTGCCTGGCCTCCCATCTTTATAAATTTGACTACAGAGTTTTTGTTTTATTTATTTATATTATACTTTAAGTTCTGGGGTACATGTGTAGAACGTGCAGGTTTGTTACATAGGTACACATGTGCCATGGTGGTTTGCTGCATCCATCACCCCATCATCTACATTAGGTATTTCTCCTAATGCTATCCCTCCCCTAGCCTCCCACCCCTTGACAGGCCTCGGTGTGTGATGTTCTCCTCCTGGTGTCCATGTGTTCTCCTTGTTCAACACCCGCTTATGAGTGAGAACGTGCAGTGTTTGGTTTTCTGTTTTTGTGTCAGTTTGCTGAAATGATGGTTTCCAGCTTTATTCTATCCCTGCAAAGGACATGAACTCATCCTTTTTTATGGCTGCATAGTATTCCATGGTGTATGCCACATTTTCTTTTTCCAGACTATCATTGATGGGCATTTGGGTTGGGAGAGTGATTTTTTAAAAAGCATCTCAATGTCTAAATCTGCCTTCTCTCCTCTCCCCTGCCCACTCCAGGCTGGCTCTTAAACTGGAGTCACGGTGTAGTATTTTGCCTGCTAGTCTCATATCTCCGTCATTCATTTCTGAAATAGAAATCCTACAGAGGTTTGTTTATAAGATTGTTCTTTATGCAGCAAAAACAAAATGAAAACACTAGAAAACCTATCTATAAATTAGTTCAACAAATTGTGGTACACAATACAACCAATTGCGGTGGACCAGCATACTCATGACGTGGGTAAATGTTTCTATGATGCTGGGGGGAAGCACATGCCACCAGGGTGAGTTTACTAAGACCCCATGTCACAAGGGCCTGGGGCACTTATTTTTTCAGTGCTCAGTTGAGTCTTTGCTGGGAGCTTCTGTCTACTGAATGGAGCTGCCTCAACAATGATTTCCAATTGGCCAGTGCTTATCTCTGGGCGGTGTGAGTGCAGGTCATTTTTTTTTTTTAATTTTTCAAGTGTTTGAGATGAAATAGATGCTATTCTTCTGCTGTATTCTTTTCACTCTACCTCCTTGTCCTCCTTGAATGTGCCAGACATTCCTCCCTCTGGGCATTTGCCTCCTTCTGGAGTCCTCTTCCCCTTGGCACATGCTGGTCCACTCCTTCCTTCACCCCAAATCTCACCTCCCTGGTGAGGCCTCCTCAGATCTATCCTGTTTAAGTATAACCCCACCCTCTCTCAGCACACCCCTTCCCTTCCCCTTCCCTGACAAATTGTGGATGTTACTTCTTATTCACTGTCTGTCTTCACCATCTAGAATGTAGGGCTTCTGTCTGTTCTGTTTAATGCTGCACCCTCAGGTGAGTACTGCTCTAAGATATTCTAAGCAAATAGTAGGTGCTTAACAAATGGTTGTTGAATGAATACGTAAATGCATGAATGTGGCCATTTCAGTCTCCCTTGAGCTCCCACCAGGTTCTCAGTTAGGGATGGGCATGAGGCACAGGTGTGGGACAGGAAGCATTAATAGAAAACAGCAGCAGCAGTTGGAGGTAGGTGTGCAGGAAGGAGGGGCTCTGGGCGATGCCAGCCAATGACAAACCGTCACCCAGATCCCAGGTTCCCTATGACACTGGAGTCAGGTGGCAAAGAGCTCTCGATACAGCCCTCAGGGTGAGAGTAGCGATGTGGCTGGAGCATCAAGGGCACCAGAAATAAGGGAGGCCAACTAGAAACTGACCTTTTACACAAAACATCCAGGTTCCCAGAATGCTCAGGGAGAGGTGAGAGCTGTTCTCAAATTCAGATGGGCTGCCAGTGGCAAGAAGGTGATGCTAAGGGGTTGCACTACGCTAATAAGTAGGTGTTGCAGGACTCCTATTTTGGCGGATGTAGTAAGAACTGGCCCCCACTTCTCCCTCACTGCCCAAGAGGTGTCTAACAGTGTCTGAAGCTTCCTGGTGAAAGTGAGCCCCTGGTTCCCCTGTGCATGCAGAGCCCAGGATTCACTCACCGACGGCTTGAACCTTCAATGGATACATTCAACAGCTACCTGTCAAGTGCGTTTCCTCTGTGGCAGATTGTGTGATGCTCAGTACTGTGAAAGTAATGATGACTAAACATTATTCAGATAAATACTCATGCAACCACAAAGTGTGAAGGCACAAAACTGGCTGGCCATAGACAGAGAAGCCTCACTCACACAGGGGATCAGAGGCCCCTCTAGGGCCTCCTAGATATTGGAGGGAGCCATGAGTGATGGGCAGGCCTCCAGCCTGTGAGACCAGGGGGAGCACACCCCGGGCAGGGGGCACTTCGAGAGAATAGCTCGGGGTGCTAGGGCTGCCAGGGACCTCAGTACACACGGAGGAAGGCAAGGCCCAGAGACCGGAGTGACTTGCCCAGGGACACACAGCAAATCGGTGGAACCGTTGAGGGGTGGAGGATCAGCCACAACCGCCTGCCTCCCATGCCACCTCTTGGAAACCAGATACCCGCTTCGAGGCCAGACCCACCAGCTCCAAGCAGAGGCCAGAAGTAGCGAGGGACGAGGCTGCAGGTGAGGCGAGCGGGGGCTGGACCCCCCGGGGGGTGGGGAAAGGGGCAGGGGGCGGCACCGCTGACGTCATTTCCGGGGTCGGGGTATATAAGCAGGGCGCGCGGGCGCTGCTGCTGCTGCTGCTGCTGTCGCTCCTGCCACTGCAGTGCCCGAGCCCCGTGCTGTGGAGCTTGCGGGAGGATCGATCGACAGACGGACGCACGGCGAGGCACTGCGCCCCCAGCCCCGCGCCGGTGCCGCAGCAGCCCGACCCCGGCCGCCGGTCCAGCCGCCCCTCGCCCGTGCCTCGGTGCCCGGCCTCACACCGCTAGCTGCTCGGCGCCCAGGTCCGCCATGCGCTCCGCCGCTGTCCTGGCGCTTCTGCTCTGCGCTGGGCAAGGTGAGCGAGTGCGGGGGGCTCGCGGGAGAGGGTCTCCGGGCACCCTTGCCTTCCTTGAGGTCGGGGCACCGCGCAGTGCCCCTTGCCCCTCCACACCTCCCTTCGGGCGCGGCGAGTTTTCAGCACCGCGGACAGCGCCGCCGCCTCCCGCCTGACCCTGGAGCGTGGCCTCTGCCTGGGACCCACAGGACACTTGGGCCTGACTCCAACTCCGCGGGGCAGGGCCCCCTTGTGCCCATCCCTTGCCTGGGCTTGGCGCCTCGGCTGCATCAGGGCCAGTGCCGGCTGGCGCGGTGGCCGGCCAAGGTCATTGAGGGGAGGTGGGAGGATGGCTGCTTGCCCCCCTCCACCCCTCTCCTCCTTTTATCTCACTCTCCCCGTCTTTCTGCCCTTGACTTCTACTTCTCCATATATTCCTCACAATCCCCCTCCTCCACCTCTTCTCCCCCACCTCTGGGGTCCCTCCCTCCCCTCATCTGTCTCCCACCCGAGTCCCACTGTGCGGCCCCTGGCCTTGTTTTGATAGCGCTTCCCGCAAGAGCACACCAGCCCCAGAGCAGGAGTTTCCCAAGGGGGAGGGGGAGGGCCTCTCAGTGCAGCCTCTGGAGACCACCCCACTGTGGGCAGCAGCCGGGGAATGGAAACAAAATCAGCCCCCCAGCCTCTCTTTTTGGTGGTGGCAGTTTTGGGGGAGACCTTGGGGTGAGCCCGGTCAGGAAGGGCTGGGCTCCACCTGGAGCAGAGGAGTGACCCCAGCACTCTCTTCTTCTTCCCAGTCACTGCCCTCCCTGTGAACAGCCCTATGAATAAAGGGGACACCGAGGTAAGAAGGGGTGCTGGGGTTGCTGGGTAGGAGGCTCCAGTGGACACTTTACAGCCAGTTCTTGGGCAGCTGCAGGAGTAAGTTCGGCATAAAGCCAAGAGCCAGCACTGCGGCTGCTGAGCCTGGGGAGCTTGCAAAAGAAGATATCAAAGATTGCTTGCTTTCCCTGCTGTCCTGCTGTGGGGACTTCCCTAGCCTTCTCTGAGCTGCCTGTGTGGCCCAAAGACACCTGCATCTTACCTGCTGGGCTGAGGTGCCTGGCCTCAGGCTGTCTTGAATACTCTGAATCCAGTAGGCCCACCAGGGGCTGGTGGGGGTGGCTTCTCTGTGGTTGTGGTTGTCCACAGACCTGTAAAACTGTTCTCTGCCTGCCTGGCTCTGACCTCCCACTTTGCTCTTTCTCTCCCCCTGAAAGGCTCTGCCCACAACAACCCACACCCAGCAGGCTCTCCAGCCCTGGCTCTCCCAAAGGAACACAATGCAAACATCTTGATCATGGCTTCTGCACCTAGGGTCCCAGCCAACAGGGTCTAGTTGTGGAAGTCACCCAAGAAAGGGCCTTAGGAGACACTGGTAGGGGTTTCTCTGGCAGCAAGAGTCACCACGCTGGGTGTGTACTTGGAATCCATTCATGTCTGAGCTGGGGCTGTTTTTTCAGCCTCTAGTGCTCATCTAAACCTTCACTTGAGGGTCAGAGAAATTTCTACTCCCCACCTTCCCTGAAGCTATTTTCTTCCACTAGAAGCCATAGTTAATATCCAAACCATCCAAGAGATTCCAACCTCAGTTTGCTCAATCATATTTCCTATGTTTTAGTTGCAGATAGGACAGAATTTAAACCTCTACCACTCATTCTAGCTGTGTGACCTTGGGAAAATTCCTTAACTTCTCTGAGCTTTGCCTGTTTTTCCTTTCCCTTGAGAGGAGGTGTAAAGAGTAGGAATCATGGATGTGAATTGCCTAGCACATAGTAGGTCCTCAGTAGATGGACCCTGTTATTCCTAGAGCTGCCTTCTTGATCTCCCCATCCCTCCCCAGATGCTCCCCTCCCAACCCAATTCCTGCCTCCCAGAAAATGCCCTCATCACAAACAGGTGATTATCTGATATTCCCAATGCAAGGTCTGGGGTTGCAGGGAGATACAGGGTACAGGCTGCTGGGCTCTCCTTGCCAGATCCCGTATGGGAGACACTCTGGCCACCATATTATACCCAGCAGTCTGGGGTCAGGGGCACCTGAGCAGCTGGTTAAGACCTGAAGATTCTATATAAGATTGTTGTGACTACACACATTATAGAGCACTTGCCAGTTTGCCATCTTGGATCCTTGGACCGGTTGCCTTGGCATCCCGTAGACACAGCCTCCCACCTCCTCACTCCCCGCCGGTGTTGCCTGATGCCTGTCTGACACCTCCTGCTCTCTACTCAGCTCTAGGCTGTGGAAGCAGGGCTGGAGTTGTGAACCCCTCCCTGGGTGTGCTGACACTCCAGGCTTGAGAGAGTATTTTTCCATCTGTACCTGATTACCTTGGGAGAGCAGTTGGGAAGGTATTCTCACTCCTGTTTTACAAATGAGGAAACTGAGGCTCAGAGAGGTTAAGTCACTTGTCCAAGATCACACAGCTAGGATACCACATTACGGTGGGCACCATCATCAAAGATCATTCATTTATCAGGTGCCTAATTATCCACAGCACCTTTGCAGGCACAGGATAAGACTTTCAGAGACATGGCTATGGTTGACCTGGGATGTGCTCCCAGATGTAGCCAATGTGTGCTCACATGCCGCCAGGGGATTCATCCATCCCATGGTGAACATGGAGTGAGAATATGAAGCGGTGACTCCTTGCTTCTGACAATACCATGGGTGTTGGGAGTTAGTAACCTACATCCTGTTTCCAAACAGGGTAGAGCCAGGGAAGGTCTTTGTCTCCTCTGGGAAGTCCAGAAGGACTTCCTGGAGGAACTGACCTTTGGGCATCTTCAAGATCAGAGCACTTTTGTAAGACATCCTTTTAGTACCCAGAAGCAGCTTTATTGTGTTTAGAGAAACAGCACTTGGGGATGAGAAGACACCAGGTACCATTCCCCACACCCCATTCTCACCATGATCCACCTTAGAGGGGAACCTGCTGGTCTTGTGATCGGAGTGCCTGACACGTGGTAAGCACTGTATAAGGGTTTTCTGTTATCATTGCTATCACTGTCTGGCTAAGAAAGCAGAGCTGTGCCCCTAAGCCAGGGATCATGGACTCCCAAAGACAAAACTAAATCTCCTCTGTCCTCACTAGAAATTCACCCTAGAGCCTCCAGGTACTGAGCCCCATGCTCAAACCAGCCCCAACCTGGCCCCACACTCTGTTTGCAGGTGATGAAATGCATCGTTGAGGTCATCTCCGACACACTTTCCAAGCCCAGCCCCATGCCTGTCAGCAAGGAGTGTTTCGAGACACTCCGAGGAGGTATGAGCTGGAGGTTAGGGGTGAGGGCTGCTGCCTGCTGGGCTGGGAGGCTAGGAGATGGGTGTGTGGCTTTTGGTGGGATTAATGATTTAACTCAACAGTCACCGACTGAGTGCCTGTCATGGCCAGACACTGCTCTGGGGTCCAAGGTACATAGGCAGATGAAGGAGTTGTAGCCTGGGTGCTTACAGACTGGCAGAGGGGATGCATATGAACACAGTTAACTAGAACTTGGGTCAAAATGAAACCAGGGCTGGAACAGCAAGCCACCAGACTGAGCTCCCTATGGACAAAGATTTTGTGTGCCGCATCCCAGTGCCTAGAACAGTCTCTGGCCCCTGCAGACACCCTCCAGATGGGTGATGAATAAAGGAATGTTATGGGTGGACATGAGAAGGACAAAATCTTTCCAGGCAACAGGTCAAGTTTTTACTAACTGCCGGATAGATCCAGCAGCATTTCGGTTGGGCTTTAAAAGAAACATCGGGAATCGATGGGTAGAAAAATGAAGAAAGGGTTGTCTAGGTGCAGCAGACAGCGTGAGCACAGGCATGGAGATGGGAACCTGTTGTGTTTAAAGAGACCCCACTCACCATCAGGGGCTGCCACCCCTTGGCTGAGGTCTGGGTGCTGGGGTAATGGCTGACTTCTCTGATGTAGTAGGAAATTGACACACACCTTGGAAAGGAGGTAATTTCAAAAGTATTATCTCAAGACCCAATCTTGCTTGTGAGGCCCTGGTTTTAAGTTTCCAGAGTAAATTCCTTGTGCTCAGCTGAAAATATAGATGGTAATCTCTTTCTCAGCCATTCTCTGGAAACCACCCATGATGACTCTTCTTCATTGCAGATGAACGGATCCTTTCCATTCTGAGACATCAGAATCTACTGAAGGAGCTCCAAGACCTCGCTCTCCAAGGTATTTTCTAGCCACTGCACAGGATTCTGGGTAAATTCCAGTAACCAAGAGTCAAAAAATCCGGTGGAAGGTTCAGCAAGGTCCTCTCTGGGACTGTCATTTCCTTTCAATTATAAAGCAGAAAAGTAGGATCCGCTGTGCTACCTAGCTCAATCTGTTACTGATATTATTAAAGAAATCAAGGCCCAGAGAGGTTGAGTGACTTGTCCAAGGTCACATAGTGAATAGGGACATGCCAGATGCAGCTTCCTTAAAACCCACAGCCTCCGCAGTTCAGTCGTTTCAGGAAGTAACTTCATGAAGTAGTGAGCTGCTTGTCACTGATGGTATTCAAGCCAAGCCTGGACAGGATCCTGGGGTGGAGGACTAAGCTGCCATCATCCCTCAGTCAGCCTCTATGCCCAGCCCCCTAGCTCCTTCCAGGCTTGATGCAAAGCACAGTCCTACCCTCGCAAATCAGAAAACTTGAGTTTGGCCCTGCACCTACCCCGGCTGACTCCCTGTAGGAAGTGGCCATTTCCACCGGGACAGGACCACTGGTGGTGTTGTGCCTCTCTCTGAGAACAGGGCATTGTAGCATGAATCCAGCATCTGCTTCCCAACAAAGCGAGAGCCTTCATTCAGGGCTGGGCTGTGTCTGGGGTAGGGCGGGGGTATGAAGGCTGCTGTGACTCCAGGATGCGCTCCACTCTGAGGTATTTGGGGCAGACCAGGCTATGTGTGAGAACAGAGAGGGCTTTGGGGAAGAGGTGAGTAAACACAGCCACAGCAATAGGATTGCTATGGCCCTTCCCAAGCTAACACACTGTTCTTCCTCCCATTCACGAGCCAGTCTGGGCAGCAAGCACCCACCTCCTGTCACTGTTGGAGGGGCAGGGAGTGCTGGGCGCGGCTGGGGCCATTATCACCTGGGTGGTTATGTCGTCATCAGTGACCCTGGACTTGTGGTTTTTTTAAAACTAAGCATTAAATATTTTATGACAATTTGATCACTTTAAAATTAAATATTGAATGACTGATTACATCTAAATAATTAAATAGACTGTCAACAGAGACTATTATAGGAGAATGAGTTCTGAAATATCTGTATACACACGCCTGTGTGTATCCAATATAAGCAGTGTCCAATATACGTATATATGACTGTTTTCTATTAACAGAGTCCTGGATGTATTTCTGTCCATCCATCTATCCGTCCACTCCCTCTTGGGCTCCCATAGCACCTTCTGTGTGCCTCTGTCTTAGCATTTACCACACAGCAACCCTGTTTTATAGACAAGCACCCAACTCTTGGAGAGCTGGAGTTGCCCAAGGAGCTAGGAAATAGCCATGAGGGGACCAGAACCCACGTTGTCTGAGGCCAGGGCTGGGCGTGCTCCCTGGCCCACAGCTGCCCCATAAAGCCCATCGTGGGGAAGAAATGAGGACCAGCTGCAGAGCTGGGCTAGCTGAGGGGCCAGCATCAGGAATCAGGCACAGGTGTGGGGACAATCAGAGGAGGCAGCACAGCGGTGGGTGGCAGGTAGGTGATGCAAGGAGAGGGGTCTCTGGGTCACAACAGCAGGGGCCAACCCTGGGCTGAGATGTAGGCACAGGGCTTGGCCTTCTCCCAGGGCCTGGACTCACAGCGTCCAAGGGTAGCAGGGCTTGCCTGAATCAAGAGCTTTCACTGCTACCACCTGCTGCAGGGTCCCTGGAGCTATCAGCCAGGTCCTGAGGGGTTCCTCATCCCCTGACTCCTGCCCCTGGGACCTTTGCTCCATTTGAGCCTTTCTTGCTGTGTGAGGCCACAGCAGGGCTTGCTCTGGCTTTCCGGGGTGAAGCTGACTCTGGCGAGACAGTGTGGCTGCCTGAGGGCCCCAGCTAAGAGGGGTGAGAGGTGCCAACCCTTCACCACTCCCTGAGCTCACGCCCTGTCAGCATCTCACTGGGCAGGCCCGAACATGACGTGCCCGGTTTACAGATGGGGAAATGGAGGCCTCACTCTCATAGACGAATATGCCGGGGCTGGACCCAATGGGAATTTTCTCTCCTTTTCTCACACCAGGCGCCAAGGAAAGAGCTCATCAGCAGAAGAAACACAACGGTTTTGAAGATGAACTCTCGGAAGTTCTTGAGAACCAGAGCAGCCAGGCCGAGCTGAAAGGTCCGTGCCAGTCGGTCTGGCCAGAGGTGGGGAAGGAAGGATGGCAGTGGGAACAGTGGCTAGGATGGATCCAGGGTTCCTATGAGTCAGAAGCCCCACCCATAAGCCCTTATTTCCTTCCCTTTACAAATGGGGAAACTGCAGCCCAGAGAGACTAAGTCCCTTGCCCAAGGTCAGTGGCGTGACCAGGGGTTTCAATCTGGGCCTGCCTCACTCCAAAGCTCTCACTCAGTCCCATCTGCCCAGAACAGAGGCTGACACTCTAGGGCAGGAGATCTCTGGCATGGCAGGTGACAGCTTCAACTGTGGCTCTACCCAGTGGCCGCTGTAGCAGAGTCCCCACCCCCAGTGCCTGTCCTCCTGGGATGCGGTGGGGCCTCAGAATAGCCAGGATGCAGGAGGACCGCAGATAGAGGAGCAGGTGAGAAACGTGAAATGAACCCAGATCATCTTTCTTGAAACTGAAGAGCTTCTAGGAGTCCAAGAGTTCATGGCTTAGGTCAGTGTGACACTCTGAGCCACCCTCCCTGCCTGGGGAGACCCATGCACTGGCCCCGTGGCACCTCTGTTCTCCATGTCCAGGAGCTGGATCCCAGTGTCTTCCATCTGGGGCTGAAGGGAAAGCCCCCAGGTGAGGCCCTGTGCCCTCACATTGGCTGAAGCTTTAATGAGGCAGGCAGCTGTGTGTCGGTGTAAAGAGATCCCGAATTTGGCATTTGGAGGTTTGGGTCCAAGGCTCAGGTCTGCCGCCTGCAAACTGCGTGAGATGGACAGGTCACCTTACCTTTCTGCAGATCATTATGGGTTTCTGTGAAATGGGCAGGGGAGCACCTTTCACCAGAGTCCTGGTGAAGCTCAGATGGTGGAATGTACATGGAATGTTCAGTGGTCATCATTCTAGTGACAGGAATTTTTACTCGTCAAGGGCTCGTTAAAGAAAATACCTTTTAATGAAACCCTAAAATATTGCAGAATTGAGCCCTTTCACAGGACGCTGAAGACAGAAGCCCCGCATGGAGGGGAGAATGAAGTTGCAGTCATGGTGCCTCTTACACAGAGAGGTTAAGCAACTGGCCGAAGATCACACAGCTGACATATTAATTCTCAGTTCAGGGCTTTATCTCCTGGGTTAATTTTTAAGGTCTGGTCTTTTGTTTTTTGTTCTTTGAATAATAATCTGTTTTAAGAGGCAGGATTTTAAAAAAAGAAACAAATCCAGCAGTGCTCAGATCAAGCCTCGACATGGACAGAGGGGCAACCCTAACCTTTGTCTTGGGCTGGGCTCGCTGGAAGCCAAGGGACATCATGAGTAAGATCTGAAATTAGCATGTGGGGAGGCCCTGCGCGTGGCCTGGTCCTCAGGGCCTGACTTGGCTGTGCTGTGTCTGCAGAGGCAATGAAAGAGCCGCCCTCCGAGGATGCCATGGAGAAAAGAGAGGAGTCCAAGGAGACAGAGAAAAGTGATGAAGCTACGGATGGAGCCAAGCCCCAGGCCCTCCCGGAGCCCAGGCAGGAGTCCAAGACTGAGGGGAACAATCCAGACCCTGGGGAGGAAGAGGAGGAGGAGGCTATCGACACCCACCCTCCAGCCAGCCTCCCCAGCCAGAAATTCCCAGGCCCACAGGCCGAGGGAGACAGCGAGGACTTCTCTCAGGGTCTGGTGGACAGAGAGAAGGGCCTGAGTGCAGAGCCAGGGTGGCAGGCGAAGAGAGAGGAGGAGGAGGAGGAGGAGGCCGAGGCTGGAGAGGAGGCTGTCCCCAAGGAAGAAGGCCCCACTGCAGCGCTGAAACCCCACCCAAGCCCTGGCTACAAGGAGAGTAGGAAAGACGAGAGTACGTATGATGGCGGAGACCGCAACCAATGCGTCTGGGAGACAGGGACGGGTGGGAGGGGAGCCTTCTCCATAACCTCATTCCACCTTCATAACAACTCCAAAAGGTAGGTATTAGCTCCATTTCCCAGATGGACAAAAGAGGCTCAGAGAGGTTAAGAAATTTGCCCAAGATCACACAGGTAATTTTTAGTAAGAGCTAAGGTTCTACCCTAGCTTTATCTGACTCCAAAACCATGCATTTCCCACTATTCTACATAGCCTGCCCCCCACCAACCCAGGAAGCTAGGGGTGGGTAGTGGACGGGCTGGTTTTGGGAACAGAGAGCATGGCAGGAGGGCACAGGCTGATCTGGGAACAGTGTCAGCTTCAACCAGGGTTTAGGAGAGGCCCTGGCTCCCCCCATGGGCTTGCCAGGGGCTTTCCTTGCTCTCCAGCTGTCGGGCTTCTGGGGTGAGAGTGAGGGGAAGAGGCCAGCTCCAGCTAACCCACTCCTCTGAGCTGAGAGGGTCTTGCAAAGCCTGGCATCAAGATGGTTTTCCTGCTAAGTGTCATCACTGTGGAGAGGCTGGGCTGGGTCCTGAGAACTGAGGTTTATGGCCCTAAAGGTGGCTACAGCAGAGTCCCCCCAGGGAGTGGAGTCCCCCCGGGACCTGGGAAAGTGGTGGTCCCCACTCGTTCTCCTGCTCTTGTCTACCACCTGCTTCAGGTCGATCGGAGGCTCTGGCTGTGGATGGAGCTGGGAAGCCTGGGATTGAGGAGGTTCAGGCCCCCGAAGGGAAGGGAGAGCAGGATCACTCCCGACAGGAGGAGGAGGAGGAGGAGGAGATGGCAGGGGCCCCGCAAGGCCTCTTCCAGGGTGGGAAGAGCGGGGAGCTGGAGCAGGAGCAGGAGGAGGAGCGGCTCTCCAAGGAGTGGGAGGACTCCAAGCGCTGGAGCAAGATGGACCAGCTGGCCAAGGAGCTGACGGCTGAGAAGCGGCTGGAGGGGCAGGAGGAAGAGGACGACAACCCAGACCATTCCATGAAGCTGTCCTTCCGGGCCCGGGCCTACGGCTTCAGGGGCCCTGGGCCGCAGCTTCGACGAGGCTGGAGGCCATCCTCCCGGGAGGACAGCATCGAGGCAGGCCTGCCCCTCCAGGTCCGAGGTTACCCCGAGGAGAAGAAAGAGGAGGAAGGCAGCGCCAACCGCAGACCAGAGGTTGGTATGGGGCGCGGGCCAGCTCTGTGCTGGGCCCTGGAGAGTGGGCCCTGCAGGGGCAGCCCCACCCAGGTACACTGCCCCCTGCTCCACTGAGGGGACATGCCCCTCCTTGATCCCCGGAGTCTGGGGATGGAGAGAGGCTCAGACCGGGGGCTCTCAGGGCAGGAGAACACCCCAGCTCACAGTGGGCACCCAGCAAAGCTGGCTGGGAGAGGGAGGAGCTCAAGGCAGCCTGTGGCAGCAGGGGAGGCACTGAGTGGGGACTTTGTCCCAAAGGCAGTAGGGAGCCTTACAGGTCGTGCGCTGGGAAAACCATGCAGTGGGTCTGGCCATGTCCCCTCCTGGCCCCAGGCATTCCAGGCTCAGCCTCCTTCCAGGTTCAGACTCTGCATCTGGCCCATGAAGATGAAGGGGCAGGGCAGGAGCAGGACAGGGGCAGGGGTAGGGCCAGGGGACCTCTTGCCTGTGGGGAGCGGGTGGGAGCAACTCGAATGTGAGCCGGAAGACCTGGGCTTGGCCTCTTCCTGGCTGTGTGGACTTGGGCGGGTCACCCCCCTCCTCTGAGCCTAGTCGGTTCCCCCATTTGTAAAGTAGGGGTAAGGAGTCCCCTCTGCCCACCTCATTACCATGATTGGAGCACATGCGGGCTTTGAAAACCAGGGTCCCTGGGGAAGATGAATGGGGTGTGGGGACAGGGGCAGGGTGGGAGGTGGGCTCCCTGGCAGGTAGGTAGGTAGCTGGTTCAAGCCTTAGTGTCTGGGTGGGACCAGGGCTCTGTGGGAAGACTGACACCTGTCTGCGGCCCCGACCCTAAGGCTCTTCTCTGCCCACCTAGAAGAGGGTGTGGCCCCTTCTTTGGGCCCCCTGACCCCCTCTCTGGGCCTGGCAATCTGAGAGGAAGCAGGCTCCCTGTTGGCAGCTGGAGCGGGAGAGGGCATCTGCCCATGTGCCTGGGAGACCAGGGTGAGGGGCTGAGGAAAAAGCTGGAAAGAATGGGGGCCCAGAGGTGCCACCAGCTTCCTTTCTCTACAAGCAGAGGGAGCTCCAGACTGCAGGGCAGAGAAATGGGACCCCTGAGGCATGTGGACAAGATGGGGTGGGGGCCTCCTTGACACAGCCTAAGGATCTTCTTAGAAACCCCGCCTCTTGTAACACCTGCCCTAGGGCTGCTCCAAGACAAAGGGGCTGTAGACTCTATTTCCATGGCCTGCAATTGTCAGTGTCAGGGTCCATGGGCCAGGATGCCCTCAGCAGCCTCAAATCCAGCAGTGCCCCCAGGAAGATGACCCCTCCCAGGGCAAAGCTGGGAGCCAGCCTTCCCTGTGCTTCTGCTCTGAGTCTTGAGGGTATGCTCTTGTGGGTGTCCAAGTTCTGGGGCCTGGAAGCTTCTGGAGACTGGGCATAAAACAGCGCTCAGAGGGGCCCTTGCTCCCCTGAACTAGGGCAGCCAGAGCTTGGGATCCTCCCGCAATCAAGACCAGGAATTAAAGCCCAGCCCTAGGCAGGCCCACGTGGGGCAGCTCTCCAGCTCTAGCCCTGCCTCAGGCCCACATCCTCCTCAGGTGGGAAGGCTGCAGAAGCCAGACCCGGAAGCCCTAGGCTGGCCTCTCCCCGGGTCCTGGCACCCATGGGCTAGGCCAAGGGAAGGGGCTCTTCAGGGCACTGTAAGCTTTGTTTTCCATGTGCCCTGAAAAAACAGACTCCCACCTGTCCGGAACCATTTGAGAGGAAGTGGGGCTGGGTTAAGAGGCCACGAAGAGCCATGTGGGGACAGGGACCCTGGCAGCAGCCACCTTCTTGTGCATAATAATCCCAAGAGCAGTGCAGCAGGGTCGTATCACTGTCTCCATGAGAGGGATGAGGCCCCTGAGGCTCAGAGAGACAAAGCCACCTGTCCAAGGCCACACAGCTAACTCAGCCTTTCTGGCTGACTGTGCCTTCCATGCCACTGGCCAGGCTGCCCCGAGTGACCCTCAATGTCTCTCCTAGGACCAGGAGCTGGAGAGCCTGTCGGCCATTGAGGCGGAGCTGGAGAAAGTGGCCCACCAGCTGCAGGCGCTGCGTCGGGGCTGAGGCACGGGCTGGCAGGGCTGGCCCCGGGGCACCCAGTGGCCCTGGCTCTGCTGTCCCCTTGGCAGGTTCTGGCCAGATAACCCGGACACTGCTTCCAATAGGGAGGCAGCCTCCAGCCCGCCCAAGCCCAGGCCACCCTGTCACCTGCCATGCGCCCTGTCTCCTACTCTTGACCCCTCCCTGCCCTGGAACGCCCTCTGCAGGGCAGCCCCACAACTTTAAACACTGACGATTCCTTCTCTGAACACGGGCAGCTTTCTAGAAGTTTCCCTTCCTCCATCCTATCCACTGGGCACAACTGCAATAACTTCTGACCTTTTGATGAAAGCTGACGACTCCTGACTGTAACATATTCTGTATAAAATTTATCTAAAGAAAAATAAATCTGTTCTGGGCTCTTTCCTCTGAATTCTTTCCCCTCTCAACTCAGCGTGGAGCAGGATGCACTGGATGTGGGCGGAGGGACTGAGGGAGGTTGCTTCCACCTGGGGGTCTCCTTTCCTGGCCATTTCCTGGCTGTGGGATCTTGAGCCGGTGACTTTGCAGCTCCGAGCCTCAGTTTCCTCATCTGTAAATCAGGAATGCTGACCTGCCTCAAAGAGTGTGTGATTCAAGCACACTCGCTGAGGGCCCCAGGCTCCTTCCTCTCCCCGTCCCCAGCCACACCTGAGCTGGGCCATGCAGAGGTAGGGCCAGGTAGGGACACAGGCTCTGCTTCCTGAGCCCGGGTTGCCCCTCCCTGAGGGTCTCTGCCATCCAATCACCTGTGGTGCTGGGTGGAGGCCCTGATGGCCCCAGCCTAGTGCCTGTCGCAGGCCACAGGCATCAGACCTGAGCCTCTGAGCTGCGGGGCCCCCCCCGGCTTAAACGTTTATGCCCTGCTTTGACTGTCTGTTACGTGCATAGGACTGTGGGGCGTCTGAAGATCTCATGTAGCTTCACTAGAGCACAGGCTGGTCTTAGTCCCAGTTTTGCAAATGAGGAAAATGAGGCAGAGAAGGTGAAATGATTCACCCAAGTCACAGGCAGGGATGATGCTCAGAATATTGAAGCATGGGGACTGTGAGGATTGCAGAGTCAGGACCCATCGGTACTGGCTGAATATCAGGGCCCATCATTCAGTCACTCGTCAAACATTCGTGCAGGGCTGCTCTGGGCCCGGTAGGGCTGAGCATGGCTGAGACAAGCCCTGGCTTTAAGAAGCTTACTGCCCAGTGGGGACAGCTGGACCCTTCAACAGCCAAAGCAACCCACGGGGACAAACATGCGCTCAGCAGGAAGAGGACACGCCCATGCTGGAACACGCCCCCTTGCAGGCCAGGAGGGGGAGGCTGGGTTCGAGCCAGGCTCTGCTGGACTGGCTGGTTGGCCTTGGCCAGTCACTTTACCTGTTCAGGTGGCAGCTCTACGACGAACGTCCTTGGCCTTTGCAGCTCAAACACGAGCAAGCCGGAGAGGGTGATGATTCCAGGCAGTGGTGGAGAGTGCAGGGAGGGGCCTCAGCCTTCTCAGGGAGGAACAGGAAAGGCATGGGTATCATGGGCGAGTGAGGCTCAAAGGCATCGCTGCCACCCTGCAGGGGCCCGGGCAGAGCCAAGTCCAGAGGCCAGTTGGGATTTGGGAACCAAGTCCCTGAGGCTCTGCCTGGTGAGTCTGAGCAGGCAAGGTTCCATGGTGGGAACTCAGGTTTGGACCTAAGACTGGGGAGTTGGACTCCCCAGCCCAGCCATTAACTAGCAGGAGTCTTAGGGTAGGCACTCCTGGCCCTCTCAGGGCCTCAGTTTCCTTATCTATAAAAGGGAGACGGTACTTACTATCTCCTTACCAGATTACGGTAAGGACTGGAAGCCTGCACAGCATGACCCAGAAAACTACTGTGATGGGGTTGAATCATCTGGGGGGTCTCGGCAAGCCTGGGTTTCTCTGATGAGAATGGGCTGCCCATGGCGGCTGATGTGCACCCCCACCCCCTGCCCCCTGCAGAGCACCAAAGGACACCCTCCCAATGGCTGGTGCTATTTATTTCTTCATGTTCCAAAAAGTTAGGTTTACATTCCACCCCAACAGTTACAGAAATAAACACAACATTAACTGTACTCCACTAGACCATTAGAAATCAAAACAAGATGAGTTAGTAAGTAAATAAAGAGATCACAGGGACACCGTGTCCCTGAAACCACCCACCCCAAAGCCACCCGCAGTGTCATAACCTCATGGAGTGAACATGTGACCAAACCAGAAGAGCCAGTGGGCAGAAGCCATGATGTCTGTATCTTGTGCACAGTCACGTATATTATGCATATGTATGTACACAAATTAAGCATGAACCAGCTTGGGAGTCTGGTGAAGTTGCCTGAGAACAGCTTGAAGCAAATGGCATTTGTCACAAAGCACAGGTGTCAGCATGAACAGCGGCATCTTGGTGAAATCCCCGTGAGTGGCTTTTCAGAGTGAGCTTCTGAGAGGTGTGATTCCACACAGTCTTGGAGGAAGGGGGTCACCAGGCTGTGGGAGGGGACAGTCCCTCCACACCACCAGGTCACAGATGACTCTGGAAGTAAAGGGAAAATGCAATCATTTCTGAAAAAGTGGGGGTCTGGGTGCTTCTGCTGGTGAGAATCAGAAAAAAGAAGACCCAAGCGGCAGGAGGAGGCCATGGGGTCATGCTCACCAGCTCTCTCCTGAGCAGTGTGGGAGGGTCGCTCACCCCAAACCTCGCTGACAATGGCTGTGCAGAGAGAAGGGACAGAGTGCACAGACCCTTTCTTACAAGGGGAGGACCCACGGGAGAAGCCTCGGCTGTATCATCTGAGTCGGGTTTATACCTGGGAGGGGCAGATGACTGTGGCGTCAGGGTGTGTCCAGGCCGGCCTGAGGCTGCGGAGGCCCAGGCAAATCTTTGTCAAGGACAGCTGCGCTTCTCTGCCACCCGGTCACCAGGCTGGAGGGGCCGTGCTCCTTTAGGGCACCCAGCACCCAGCTCAAGGTCTCTGAATCCAATGGCCCAATAAGGAAGAGCTGCCGGGGATCCCACCAGATGAACGATCAAAGTTTCTAGGGAATAGAAGAAAGGGCAGGTACAAACCCCAGGGATATCATCAGTGAAGCCATTCAGTGGTTGTGGCCAGCGGCCAATGTGTCCAAGAGCCAAGGATTGGTCTCCCAGGCTAGAAGGGCGAAGGACAGGCCGGCTCCCTTGGTCTTGGGGTGGCTGTCTGGCAGGCACCAGCTGCTTTTCTCAGTTGGCTCAAACATGTGACAGCTTCCTACTTGGGTCAGTCTTCCAACCTTCTATAAAGCACACTTGGCAGTCCCCTGGGTAGAAGGGAATGTTTTTCCCAGGCTGCTTTCTCCTCCGCTGACAGGCATGAGACATAGGCAGGCGCACGCACAGGAAGCGCTATGGAACCCACCAGGCTGTAGCCGGGTCTGATCCCACCGGTCATACTGGGTGACTGCGGGCCCAGCTCCCCCACCACATGTGGACCCAGATGCCTCCATGACACCAAGGGCGAAGCCCCAGTTCCAGGGTGGGCTCCCCTTGGCTCTCGGGGTGGGGACACCCAGCAGCTGACACTCAGTGGGGGGTTACGTTTGCAGAGTCACATCACCATATAATCAAAGCACTGCAGGGCACAACTTGACCCAAAGCCTCGGCCCCAGGGTGCCCAATGCAGACTGTGCAGGTGACCCTCTGAAACTACCCAAGGCCTCAGCCGAAGTGTGGTCCAGCCCCCTGCTCCTGGAGCCCTTTAGCACCCCGTCCAGGGACCACCACCAACACACACGCTGCAGGGCCACAGAGCCAACGTGCTGACCAACTCGGAAACAGAAGCTTAGGAACGAGAGCCCCAAGCCACCCCAGTGCTGGCGGGGCCAACTCCAGGTGCCGTGCCTGCCCAGCACCACACAACCCGCTTTGCGAAGCGGGTCCTGCCCTTGGACACAGACACTCTCAGTGACTGCTCAGGAGGCAGCACTGCCATGCCCCAGGGAAGAGGAGGCCACCAGGGCCCAGGTGGTTTTAGTGGGTCTCTTTTCCTGAAGCAGAAACTCCAGAGCCAGGGACAATGCAACCAAAGGGAAGACCAACCCTATGGACACTGTCATGGGATCAAAGACGGTCCGTTCACACCCAGGGAACCTTTAGCGAACAGCGCTCCATCCCCCTACAGAGGCCGCTCCCAGGTGCGCAGGTCCTGTGCCACTCTCCAGGCCTCTCCTTGCCGGCTCTCCCTTGGCTTCACTGGGCAGAGTCCACCGGCCCTGCGGGCCTGGGTGCACTGGCCTCTCCCTACCCCCCATGTAGCTCCCAGGCCTTTACAAGGTCAATCTCCAACCTCCATTTCCACTCTTGGAAAATGCAAATGCCCTGCACACCCAGACCCCAACACCCCTGCCCCCACCCCGCCATGGAGGCCTGTGGACACAGCCACGACACCAGATGGCAGTTACTTGGTATCTGGGCCCTGGACGAGCATGACCACGGAGGCCACAAACGTACAGGAACGGTGTGGCCAGGAGTCACGCTGCACACCCCTACCCGTTTCTGAGGCAGACTGGGATTGAAATTTTATTTTTAAAAGGTAAAGCTGTTTTATTAAACGTCTTTTAAGGACTGAATGACATAACAAACTTGAGCAACATGTGTAAACACGTGTGAAATGTGTTTGATTTCAGTAGTTTATTTTGGAGACAAAGCAGTGCAAGAGGCCGGCCGCGCTTTCCTGCTTCCCCGGGGCTCAGGGTCAGAACCAGGAAAGGCGACGTACAGACATTGATCGGGGTTCAACACTCAAGTCGTGTAAACGTGGTTAGTCGTTGGATCCTCAGTTTCCAAAAGAGCCAGGCAGTTCTGATGGCTTCTGCCCCTCACCGAAGCCCTGTGCCTCCCTCCTCAAAGGGGGCACCCCTCCCGGCCTGGCTGAGCCAGGCTGAAGGACCCCCACGCACCGGCTCAGGGACCTGTCTTGGGACACTCGGCACTCTCTCCAGTGTCCTCCGTCTCACTGGGCAGAGTACTGCCCGGAAGCCTTTTTCACTTCTTCAAAGTAAACTGGTATCTTAAGACACAAAACCATACTCAGGGAAGCCTGATGCTTCTCACCCAGCGGTCCACGTCTTCCAGGGACTACGGAGGCTCCTCTCCAACCCTTCTCTCTGCAGAGGGGGCTGCCTGGACCAGGGGTCAGGCAGGAGAGCCAATGCTTTGCTGCCAACTCGATGGGGTGAGTCTGAGGTGTGCGGGAGGTGTGGCTCCCTGGTACCCGGCTGGCTCTGTGCTTGGGGCTTGCAATGAGAGGCGGACCAGGCTTGCTGGGTGAGGAGGGACCCAGCAAGTGTGAAAAGGAGTGAACCCGCTGGGAGAGGGCCCGGATCTCTATGGAGTCATGCTGAGGCTCCCGCCCCTGTCCTCACCTGGGTGGCTTCATGGAGAGGCAGGCTGCATCCCAGGGGTTAGAGCACAAAGCCAGCCCTGTGGTGCTCTCTGGTCTCAACTGCCTACTAGAGACGAGGGGGCAGAGGCCCAAAGACCTGGAATGATTTGCCCAAATCACAGCACAAATCCTCGGCACAGGCGCCATCAGCTCGGGGCTCCCAGCCAGGCAGCCTCCTTCCTGGGCTTCTTCAAGGAGCGGCAGTGCTGGCTTGGGAGAAGGAGGTCGCTGTGCAGGGCTAAGTGGGACACGTGTTGGAGGGCCCGGAGGACAGGTCCAGGAGCGGGGAGTCAGGGAGAAGGGAAGCCACTCTCACACGCACTGATCAGCCACCCACAGCCCTGATCAGCCACCCACAACCTGGCATGGGCAGGTTTCCCTTCAGGGTCCCCACAGGAATGGTCCACAGTGGCCACGGAGACCAACAGACGGGGATGTGCACAGATACTCACATGGCAGCCACACGCACACCCCACCTCCCATTCAGACCTACTGTTGAAAACACAAGCGTGTGTAAACTCAGTGGAGACGTCTGCACAGCAGGGATCAGGTGGAGCCCCGTTCCCCAAGGCTGGACCCCCTGGTGCTCTCTTCCATCTCCACCCACCCCTCATTCAGATCATGACATCAGAAAATCAGGTTAAAAATTAAAAAACAGAAGAATCAGATCACTGGGGATTCTTAGTAGTAGCATTGCCTTCGGGGGCTGCTGGCCCAGTGGGGGTGCTCCGCGCCCCGCGCCGCCCCTCTGGGTCCCGGCTCCGTGGCTACTGGGAGGAGGCCTTGGTGGCCAGGGAGGCCACGCAGTGCTGCTGGAAGCTGGGTGACACGCCGGCGGTGCAGCCGAGTCTCTGGTGCGGCAGCTTGGCGGTGCCGCCCGCGTCGGCCTCGGCCTTCCAGGGCGCGTCCTGGCCCATCATGCTGCCGCAGCAGCCAGGGCTGGTACTGCATGTCCGCTCACCCGCCAGGCCGCCCGCTGGCTCAGCCAGGAGCTTGCTGTGCCTCAGCGGGGCCACATCCCCTGCAGCTGCTGTGGCTGTGCTCTGGCCCTGCAGGACGGTGGCAATGTGGTTCAGGAGGTCTGTGAAGAACTCGCTCACGCCCTCGTAGCCTGGGGGTGGGAGAGAGAGCACAGGGTACGTGAGCCAGGGGCACACATTGTGTGGCGAGATGGAGGAGGCGGCAGGACAGATGGGCTCCCAGGATGAGGCAGGGCGTGCTGTCAGCGCACGATTTACAGAGAAAACGTGAGGCTCAGTAGATAAGGGGTGCTGAGGGAGTCACACAGCTTGCACACCCAGCCAGGTGTATGCTCCATGACCTTCGGCTGTTGTCTGGGTGTGAGAAGCTGAAGAACCTGAGCTGAGGATGACACGTGCTTGTCCCTGTTCTTCTCGGGCATAACTCCACTGTCTCACCCACTCACCCACTTGCGTGGTAAAAGCCAGTCAGTGTGCAAGGGATGTTGGCGAGGCTGGAGGTGGCAGCACCAAAGCTTGGCTCCACACACTTGGAGCAATAAATACCCCTCAACTCTGTGAGGCCCAGCTGAGTCCGGCCTCAGGCTGAGTCATGGAGACCACTTCCACCCTGAGCCTCAGCTTCTGTCTGCAAACTGAGAAGAGCACCGCCTACCTCCCAGGCGGAGGCTGCCGTGGCGCCATTGAGAGGGGCTGAGAGGTGGGTGGTGCCTGCTTCGCAAAGCAGCTGCCACCCCAACTGAGTCTGCTTCCTTCTCACCACAAAATACCTGCAGGGAGGCCCTCTGTGCTCCATTCTCTGAGGATCAAAGCCAAGGGACAGACACGCTGGGCATCACCAGCAAGACCCAGGCCTGTGACAAGGCTCCCCAGCACAGGACACATGCTCCCCTTAACGAAGGGGAGTAGAACAGAAGCCGTGGTGCCTGCCTGGGCGAGCGCTGCCCAGCACAGCTGCAAACATCACAGAGCCCATGGGAGCCACTCAGCAGGTTTCGGATCTCAGATGAGGATTCTGCTGACTCCCAGCAAACTGCTCCAAAAGAGATTCACACAGGGCGAGCGCCCCGCGTGCCTGAGCCAACTTGGAGGGACAGGAGTTTTCAGATACCCTGGCACACCCTCTGGGGTAACATTTACAACCATCGGCCCCACTAGGGTGGGAATGACGGGTCAGATGTGGACACCCTGTGCCACCTCTTCTAGAAAGGCCCTTCAAGGAGTGCCCAGGGGCCTGGCAGACGAGGCTGCTGAATCTGCCCACGCCGTCATTTATTCAGCAAACCACTGCTATGGTTTGAGGACACCCAAGTCTGAGGGGGATGCAGGGGTGCCCACAGTGGAAATAAAGATGGCTAAGCTGGCTGGCACGCAGTGCCTCCCGAGATGGCACTGTGTGAGCATCCCGTGACCTCATCTTGCCTGATCTTCATAATGCTGTCCCCATGTTACAGATGAGGACGTGTGACTGTTAGCCAGCACGCCGAAGGCGGGAATGACGTCCGTGGTGTTCACAGCACTGGGGAAACAGCAGCCGCTGGGCTGTGAGCACACGGTCCTCAGCTTGCTGCATCTCTGCAGCCCGTTTCACAGGTGAGGACACCGAGGCTCAGGGCGGCTCCTAAGAGGCAGAGCGAGATCTGAGGATGTCCTCGGTCCTATGTGTGCCCTGAATACCACACGGTAGGCAGGGTAGGTGCACCAGGCATGGGTATGGCTGCTGGGTGCCTAGGGAGAGATGCAGCAGAGGAGCTCCACCATCAGGTCAGCGCCAGGGAACAGGGAGCCGCTCCCCAGCAACCTCCACCACCATCCCCAGACGAGGCCCCGGGGCCCAGGGCAGGGAAGGCGCTGTCTGTGGTGGTGCAGAGGCAGCTGCCTCCCCAGAGGCCTGAGAATAAACAGGAGCTCGGGGAGTGGACTGAGGCATGAACCCGCAGGGCAGAGTGGCGGCTCCATACCAGCACTGTGCAAAAGCCATCTCCTCTGTCTGCAGGGTGGGAAATTGGTTCCCACTGCAGAAGTGAGCATTGAGACTAAAAGGCAGAGGCCAAGATTTGAACCCACGGAGAGATCCCAGCGGGCCTTTGCCCACCGCCTTGTAAGGATGAAGTGAGGCACTGGGGCAGGCCTGGCTCACGGCGTCATCAGCACATGTGGCTGTTGCTGTTATTACTCCACAGTCAGCGTGCCAGCCCCTCTCCCAGGCACTGCTGGACACCTGCGGCCCGAGGGCCCCCCTGTGGGGTGCAGGAGAACAGGCCTGTCCCTCTGCTTGGCCCCAAAAGGCTGCTATGCACTAAGGCAGGCACACTGAGCCATGTCCCGGGGAACCGGCTCTGCCCTGCCTGGGCCCTGGGCCTCCCCTCAGCACCACGGTCCCTTACCAGGCTCCACCACAGCCCCATCCCATGTGGGTGGCTCTTCTCTTGGCTTTCCTGGCAGAAGCCTCCCTGTCCACACTGGCTCACTGTGCCCCACACTGGCTCACAAGGCCGTTCCTTGTCTGCACCCACAGGCTGCGACCATCCACACATTTTGTTTTGGGGGCACTGGCCTTGCTCAGATGCAAAGCTTCCCACCCCCTCCCGTCTCCTCCCTCCTTCTAGAACTTCCCTTCTAACAGGCCTCTCTGTGCCCCCTGACCCTTCAGCCACTGGCACTGTCCCCCTTTCATTCTGTCACTCAAGATGCTCCGTGGTTTAGATCTCACACTTCGTTATCCTGAATGTCCCTTGCGCCCCGGTTCCCTCACACCGGCACAGCAAAACCCCATGAAACCTCAGCTCCGGCTGAACCCGCAGCTCCCTGCCCACTGCACCCAAGGGCAATGGAGAAAAACATGACTGTCCCACGGGTCTGCGCTACGGTTCACAAGAACAGACCTCATGGTGTCTGCTCCCCAACTCCCAGGGTGAGCGCCAACGTCCTCGGCTCACCACACGCAGCTCCCGACTCTGTCCTCCACCCTTCCTGCCCCACAGCTGCACCTGCTGTAGCCACAGGGCTCCGCAGTACCTCTCCTGGGACCTGACTCTCTGCTCCAGTGTCGCCGCCTCACAGAAGAGCTCCCCCGCCCCAACCACCCGCTCTGTTCTCCACCTCCTCCCAACAGAGGAGAGCTATTCCCAGAAGGGGCCTGGCAGTGGAGATCACATGGCAGCACCAGCATCTGGACCAGCTGGGACACACAGCAGCCCTGGGTGACAGCAGCCCCAGGTAAGTGCTGACTGAATGACAGGAGCCAGTGTGCTCCTTGGAGCCTCGGCTTGCTTGCTGTGATCTGTGCTGCTGACTGCACCTGCACATGCTCTCAGAGGAGCAGAAGGGACACACACAGAAAGTGCCCGGCCAGTGTGTGGGGCCACAGTCCTGCCTCACCCTCACAACAAATACCCCTGAGTCCCCACCTGCCAGGCAGTCTCTGAAGGCAGGAGGCATTTCCTGAACGCTTCTGCACCACAGCAGCTAATGAGGCTGGCTTCACCTCCACAGCAGGTGCTTAATAAGGGTCAGGATGGAGAAAGAAACGAGGGACCCCCATCTGGGGAATGGCAGGCGCCCAGGCATCAAGCACGGCTCTGCTCTGAGCTGCTGTGGGAGGTGAACAAGCCACTGAGCCTCGGTGTCCCCAGGATGAGACACGCAGCCTGGTAACCGCGTGGTAACATCACACCATCGTCCCTCATGCCCTGTGCTGGGGCTCTGCTGCTGTGGTCCCCACAGGCCCCCTCGCTGAGAGCTGAGGGGCACATGGCAGAGCCCGGCTCAGTGCCAGTGGGTTCCTAGGGCCCAGCTGAGAGCAGGGAACAGACGCCATCACCCGGGGATCCTCCCCGGGCCTGTGCCCAGCGCTGCAGTTCCGGGCAGTGGAGGCAACACGAGCCCGGGAATCTCTGGCCTGCCACCAAGGTGCTATGGGGCCTGGAAAGCTTCCTCCTCCTTAGGGCCTCAGTTTCCCAGTATGTAAACTACAGGGGGCTGTAATCCTGTCAAGGTCCTTCCTGCCCCTAAAATTGCGGAGGGCTTGGGGGAGGGGCTGATCGGGTGGCGCTCTCCACAGGGTGGAGAGAAGAGGTGAGGGACATGTGTGCTGCAGCCACTGTGCCTGGCACCCCCAGGTGGATGTGGGATCTCCCCCTCCTGGCACACCCTGTGAGCCCATCACGCAGGTGATGTTGAGGCTTCTCGGGGCTGCACCTCCTGGACCCCGCGGTGAGGGAGGAAGCTGGCTTTCTGGCCTCGGTCACCTCGCCTCGCCTGCCTGGCCACCTGAGGACAGTCTCTGGAGACCAGCCAGTAGAGGTGGCCCGGCTGCCACTCACCTGGGAAGGCGTTGATGTCGATGACGGCATGCTGCCCTGTCTGGTTGTTGATGATGATGTCAATGCCGAAGAGTGACACGCCCAGCGCCTGCCGCAGGGCCCGGGAGAGCTCCCGGATGACCTCGTCACTCGGCCGCTCGAACACGCCCTCGATCTTGTCCAGCTGCCGACATACACAAGGAAGTCAGGCCGTGGGCCGAGGAGCTGCAATGCCACACTGCACAGAGAAAGCCCACGCCAGGTGCCATGAGGCCAGACAGACCCACTGGTGAGCATGGGCAGCCACTGGCCAGGTCCTGCCCTCTGAGGGCTGGCAGGCACCAGGCATGTGAGGCAAATCACAGCCTGGAAGGCCAGTGCCAGCACTGCACACTACACACAGGGAAACAGAAGCTCAGAGAGGGTCAGGGTTGGTCCAAGGTCACACAGCTCAAAAACACAAGGCAGAATTCAGACCCACAATTTTAGCCTCTAAAACCAAAGTGTTTTAACAGGGAGGAAGGAGATGTGGAGTGTGCTAGGGACCCAAGAAGACATGGTGCAGAGCACCAAAGCTGGACCTTGAAGGCAGGAGGATGTGGGCCCCTGGGAGGGGTGGGAGGAGGAGAGAGGCCCCCCCAAGGAGGACACAGGGGAGGCAAAGATGCAGAGGAGAGTAGCTGCAGATAGCTAGGAGCAGCCAGGGTGCAGCACCGGGGCAGAAGTGAGGCGTTGATCTGACCCCCGCTTGCCCACCATCACAGAGAGTACCAAGGCGGTGAGGATGAGGGCTCTGGGGCCTGGCAGACCAGTCTTCCTTCACAAGAAGTGCAGTTTCCAAATGAACTCCTACCCCAAACAATGTGGGCTCCCCAGAAGCTGCTCTGCTGCCTCCTGGGGTCCAAGTTCAGCTTTCCTCAAAGCTTCCATGCACTGGTCAGGCCACCCTGCTCAGGTCTCCCTCCCAGCCCTGCACCCCCATGCCACTCATGTCCTGTGCTGGTCGCAGCTGGCCTGGGACAGGCACACACATCACCATGGGCTCAGCCTGCCCCCGGCCAGGGCCTCCAGGGTAGTGGGGAAGGATTCTGGAGTCACAGAGATGTGGGTTCCAAACCTGGCAGTGACCTTCCAGCTCTGTGGACTCGGGAAAAAGCACCTGGCCTCTCTGTGTGGGGTTTGCTCTTCTGTAAAAGAGGACCTACAAGGCCTCATCTCAGACTTTGTTGATAGGGTGGAGACAGTACGTGCATGGCTGAGAGGAGATTCCTCTGACTTCCAGGGCAGGAACTGCATTCTGTCTCCTCTAAATCAGCCAAGGGAGGGCTCACAAGAGGTGTTCAATAAATACTGAAGTTCTAGGGGTTGTGGGCTTAGGGGCCAAAGGGAAAGGAGTGGCTGATCCATGAAAGACAAAAGTGGAGCTGAGTTCAAAACCTGGACATGGGCTAACCACCTGACCCGGCAGTTCTGCTCCAGGGTACACCCGCTAGAGCCGAAAGTGCGTACTCAGATGGATGCTGTCCACCCACGCTCACCACGGGGTTATTCACCACAGTGGAAGGGTGGGAACTACCCCAGTGTGCATCAAGCAGATGAAGGCACAAACACTCGTCTATCCATATGATGGAATATTGCTTAGCCATAAAAAGTAACGAACTTCTGACAGACGCCACCATGCGGAGGAACGCTGAAAACATCATGCTGAGTGAAAGAACCCAGACACAAAAGGTCATATACTGTGTGATTCCATGTCTACCGAATATCTAGAACAGGTATCAGCAATGAGCTCAGTGGCTGCCAGGAACAAGACGTGGAGGGAATGGGCAGGGAGCGTCAGCGGGCACAGGGTTTTCTTCCCAGTGATAAAAATGTGTTAGAACCAGAGAGAAGTGGCGACTGGACGACAGCTGTGAATGTTCTCATCACCACTGAATTATTCGCTTTAAAAATGGTTAATCTTATGTATGTGAATTTACCTCAATTTTATTTAGAGACAACGTTTCACTCTGTCACTCAGGCTGGAATGCAGTAGTGTAATCACGGCTCACTGCACACTCGAACTCCTGAAGTGATCTTCCTGCCTCAGCCTCTGGAGTAGCTGGGAATACAGGCGTGTGCCACCATGCCTGGCTAATTTCATTGATTTTGCGTAAAGACAGGGTCTCACTATGTTGCCCAGGCTGGTCTCAAACTCCTGGCCTCAAGTAATTCTCCCTCCTTGGCCTCCCAAAATGCTGGGATTACAGGTATGAGCCACTGTGCCTGGCCCATCTGAGTTTAAAAGAAAAAAAAGTGAAAGCAGGTCAGCAGGGCTGGGGACAGAGCCCTGGCCACCAAGAAAAATGGCCCTTACCCAAGCACAGGAGGCTGGGAATGCCCAGGGAGGGATGTGCCAAGCAGGGCCCCACACCCGGGCACCACCCATGCTCTGAGGCCTACACCAGCGCATCTCCCACCCCGCTCTGCAGGACAGGCAGCCCCCCTGCTCACAACCGCAAGGCCTTGGTGTCTTGTCTGGAAGAAGTCTTTTCTAGGGGACAGGAGTAGCCTGGCTATAAGAGGCACTCATCCCTTAGAACTTTTCTTATTTTTTTCCTTTTGAGACAGAGCCTTGCTCTGTTGCCCAGGCTAGAGTGCAATGGCAAGATCACAACTCACTGTAGCCTCGACCTTCCAGGTTCAAACGATCCTCCCACCTCAGCCGCTTGAGTAGCTGAAACTACAGGCGAGCAACACCATGCCCTGCTAACGTTTGTATTGTTTTGGTAGGGATTATCTCACCATGCTTCCCAGGCTGGTCTCAAACTCCTGGGCTCAAGTGTTCTGCCTGCCCCAGTGTTGGAATTACAGACATGAGCCACCGTGCCCAGCCATTTAGCACTTTTCTGAGCCTCCTGGGTCACTCTTGCCAGTGGGGGCCAAAGGCTAAGCCCAGTGGGGCGGCTTGGCCACTCATCCTGCAGCCCAGGGTCCTCACCAAGTCAGAGAGACCCTGGTGGACACTTTGACGCTGCCCATTCTCCACTGTGTACCCAAGCCATAACAGAAACCTTCTAGGCCTTGTTTTCTTGCCCCAGTAAATGGGGAAATAGACTATCTCTACTGTGAGATTGTGGTGCTGGTGAGAGGGGTTGCTGCCTTGGGCTCACAGCACAGGGCCGGCAGCAAGGGAGCTCGGCTGCTGCACTGCCACACGGCCCGCAGCACGCTGTTTATAAAAATGCTCTCAGCTCGGTTATGGAATCTCAGAAATCCTTCCCAAGTTGTCCAGTTACCCAAAACCAAATAGCCATCCTAGGACAAGATCAAGGCATGGAAATCCTGCCTGGGGCCCGAAAGTAAGTGATCTGATGACTTTCTGGAAAGCAAGGAGGGGACAGAGGAGCTGGGAAGGCGTTCCTGGATCCCCAGCGGGCCTCAGCACCAGGCCGCCGAGACCGTGCTTGTACCGCACACCTGGCACTGTGCTGGGTGCTCCTTACCCAGGAACTCCCCAGACTTCTTCGAGGGCAGGAAGAAGAAACCAAGGCTGACAGAGGTAACACGACTGGCCTTAGCTTGGGCCAGACCCCAGGCAGTCCCGTCAGAGTCTGTGCTCTTAACTAATAGCCTAGACTGGATTTCGGAAAGCAAAAGGTGTGTGGGGCCCTGCAGGTCAGGTGTGGCTGGGCCCATCCTCAGGGGCATCCTGCCGGGGAGGGAGGGGGTGCTTAAGGCCAGAGCAGGGCTTCCTGCGAGAGACTCCCAGGGAGGCCAAGGCAGGGCTGGAGGAGCCCCAGGTGGGAAGGGGCGGGAGGATGAGCAGCGTGAGTGTTCCTGCACCTGGGAAGAGAGCTGGCTGGGTCAGGCCAGCCTGAGGGCGCCCAGGAGGGCTGACATCCCAGTGGAAAAGGTGGTGCTGACAGCATTTCCCTTTTCTGTTTTTAGAAGTCATCGGTCCTGGCAGATTCCTGACTAGCAGCTATGTGCTGCAGGGAAGAAGGAGGCGGCCGCAGACCTCAGAGGTGAAGGGAAGGGCCCTGCAGTTTCTCTAGGCCAACCCCTTCCTGTTTACAGATGAGGAGACTGAGGCTGAGGTCGACAAGTGACAATCCAAAACAATGACTTCTGGATGGTCCCTCTGCCATCACGGCTGCTGGCCCTGCCCGTGAGAGGACACTCAGTCTGCAAATGCTGACTGCCCTCCGTCAGATGGGCTGCTGAGGCCCCCAGAGCAAGACCATGCAGGGAAGCAGCCCTGTGATTCTGAAGCTTAGAAGAAAATCGTCTCTTGCACAGAACTTCTTATAATACGTTCAGCCAGGCACCGAGGCTCTGTTTAAAATTTGTTCTCAAAGCCTGACATGTTCCCAAGGGACATTTGTCAACATCTTGAGGGACAGAGATGTTCCCTCCAGGTCCTGCCCACGCCTGTGCTCTATCTAATCCTCAGCACACAGCCGGCTCCTCAGAGGACCCAGACACAAAGCACAGAAGACAGGCTGCCTGGGTTCTGGGGCAGCCCCCAGGGACACAAGCACTGTGGCTGGAGCGGAGGCTGGCTCGCTGGAGAGGCCCCCCAGGACAGGAAGGAGGCCACCAGCAAAGCCCCGAGAAGAGCAGGGCGCATGCACCCTCAGAAGAGCGGGTGCCCTGGCAGAGGGCTCTGAGTTTAGGGAAGTGGCCACTGGATTGCTGGACTTCGGGGAAACAGCAGAGGGTGGCCTTTTCTAAACTCCCTGGGGTCAGGTGCTCAGGAATCACTGGTGAGGTCAGAAGTCCTAAATTCCTAGAAGATCCAACTTTGGAATCAGACAGATCTGGGGTCCAATCCCAGCCCTGCACCCTGTGAACAGCCTTGTGAATGTGAAAAGGTCACTGAGCCTCTCCGATGCCAGGAGGCCTGGCTGCGACCTGCACTGCAGGGCACCTGGGCTGACACTGGGCATAACAACAGTCACTGAATGCCGGCCAGGAAACCCACTACCCACAGTGCTGGGGGCAGGGGTGACACTCCCGCCAACCTTGGGACAACTGCAGGACAAATAACTGAAATGGTGCTGCCTCCACAGCCTTTTTAAAGATCAGGAACAAGGCAGAGTAGAGAGCAGTTTTCAAATTCCTCACAGTGGGGGAAGGGTCGGCACGCCTTCTGTGCAGGCAGCTTGTGGTGAGTGGTCCCTCTCTGCAAGCCCAGCGTGCCCCTCACCTTTCCCTGTGCTGGGTAAGGGTGCAATGGCTGCCAGCATGCAGGCCCGAAGCCAGCAGAGGAACAGGGGTCTCTGGAACCTCCCAGGGCCCCTGGCACAGAGAAAAAGGTACTTCCCACCCTACCACGCTGCAAAGCTCCGCCAAGGACCCCATGGCCACAGCAGCCCACACCCAAGACCGGGGGAGGGTGGTTTCAGGCCAGGCCACCCCAGCAGAGGGACCCACCTCCGTCAGGACCGATGACGACTCCGGCTTTGACACGTTGTGGCTGTTGAAGAAGATGGACTCGCGGTCTGAAAAAGCGACAGGAAGGAGCCAGCGTCAGAACGTCAAACGCAGGGACCACATTGCCGCCACCCAACACCAGGGGGCAGCACCACCCCAGGCACGCACCATGCGGCCCCGGGCTCTGCTGGGCACCAGTCCCGGTATGGACACGTGCCCCATCAGGGCCTCTGGTTCACCTTCTTCTCCCACATAAAAGTGGCCGACATAATGAGCCGACCTCTGCTACTGTCTCGCAGCATCACATCGGGTTTTCCCTGAGGCCCTGTTCTCAAAGTGTCCTGTCACCATACAGGAACTGAGGGAAAGGGGATGGTTGGGACCGTTAAACACCTGAATATCATGGCCAGAGACAGCCCACAGTACAGCGGTCTCTCAGAGCTCCCAGCCCACAGGACTCTCTTTTGGGGGAATACGCTAGAGAGAGAGGGACAGGCTGCCATGGGCACGTGAGCACTCAAAATACAAGGGGTTCTGCTGGTTCTCAATAACGTAGGGAAAAAATAGGAAATCAGAGAACACAGGCTTCCACGGAATCCATCCAAGAAAGCACACAGCACAATTTCTCTTTGGCAACGGAAGCCGGCACAGAGAGTCTGAAGTACCCTCATCCCACACGTCTGGCTCCCACCTGCCTCCCACAGCACCCAGCCCGCACAGGCCCGCTGGGGACCCGCAGAGACAGCCCACTCCCATGAATACTGAAAGTGCAAGTAGATCCCACAATAGAAACGTCCTTGGGAAGTAAACCAAAGTTACTTGGGGGCAATGTCAGGTCAGTGGGTCAGAAACACACTGGCAGGCACTGGGAAGCATGGGCACGCGAATGCAAGAACTGCAGAACCATGGGCCTCAGGCTGCGTTCTGGAAAAGGCTGTCTGTCCCCATCCCACGACGTCCCCCAAGGATGGCAAGGGACTGTCCTGGGCCACCAGCCACAGCTGCCCCTCCTTGAGTCCTTGCAGGGCGAGGCATCGTGGTTCCCGCCCCCAGGATGCAATGTACATCCCTGGGACCCAGGCGCCTTCATGCGAGGACAGGAGGGCACTGGCCGAGGGCAGCTGCATGCAGGGGCCAGGCCAATGGGGCACCTGCTCTGGCTGCCAACGACCCCTCCAGCTCCAGGACTCTATAGCACCATAACAATCATGCATGAGGGAGTGATTCGGGTGGAAGCTAAACAGGCAGGCGCTGAGGTGTACCTGGCATCCTTCCTGCTAGCGGGGCACAGAGGCCCCTGGCCGCCCTGATGTGCCCAACAGTCTTCCTGCCACTCTGACCAGAGCCAGTCCAGCTAGCGGGCACTAAAGATGGTCCTGGGGAGGAGCCTGGGGAAAATGAACACCCTGCAGGACATGTGTTATGTTGCCTCCATGATCTCTACTCCCAAGGCACCGACAGCCAAGAAGGTGCCTGGGGGGATGGCATAAGCCCCATGGGCCTGAGGCTGGAGCAGGCTCGAGTAGCCAGGAGGGGAACACTGCCCACCTTCTCACCCTGTAGCCCAACGTGGCTCAGCCCTGAGCTCAGGGCACTTTCCCACCTATTTCCCTGCAGATCCCCAACAGCAGCTGCCGAGAGCGGCAGAGCAGGCCCGGGGGGAGGAAGGGCCACCATGCGCAGATAAACACAGCAAAGATCAGGGAGGCTGGCAAGTCTGCAGGAGCCGCAAGGAGAACACAGGCTGAACAGGTGCCAGGAAGGGCTGGAGCTGGGCACGCAGAGGGGCCGGCCAGTGTCTGCAGGCTTGGACAGACTATGCAACCCAACAGCTGAGCCACAGACCAGGCCATTTCAAGAGTGTCTCTTTTCTCTTCCTGGCTAACTCTGTTTTTATTTTTTTCAGACAGACTCTCACTCTGTCACCCAGGCTGGGGTGCAATGGCCCGATCTCGGCTCACTGCAACCTCCGCCTCCTAGGTTCAAGCAATTCTCCTGCCTCGGCCTCCTGAGTAGCTGGGATTACAGGCACCCGCCACCATGCCTGGCTAATTTTTTGTATTTTCAGTAGAGACGGGGTTTCACCATGTTGGTCAGGCTTGTCTTGAACTCCTGACCTCAGGTGATCCACCCGCCTCGGCCTCCCAACGTGCTGCGGATACAGGCATGAGCCACCGCGCCCAGCCCTCCTGGCTAATTCTGACCTGGGTGCTCCGGCCACTAGCCCATTTGGCAGGGCAGTGAGAGATGCCCTGGGCTCACTGCCTCTCCACGCACAGTCTGAGCAGCAGTCAGAGGAGTGGGAACAGCCTCCGGCAGCTGCCAGTCACCCAAGAGACGATGGGAAGCATCAGGGAAAGAGACTTCGTGCCCAGCTTCAACAAAGCTGGCTCCTGTAACACCCCAGAGCAGCGTGCTGCTCCTGGCATGCAGCGGCAAGCCCTTGTTCTTGAGAGCACCCTGGATTTTGGGTGCCCTGCACAGTCTGTTCCTGGACTAGCCCAACAGCACCGGCAGAGAACTACCATCAACGCTCTACAGGGAAGGAGGGCCACGAAAGGAAAAATGTGTGTTTTGCTTCTCAATTTATGGCTTTAAAAAAATAGGTTTAAAAGAAGAATAAATGATAAGATTAGCCCCCAACTATCCCAGCAACTCAGCAGCATAGCCACAAGCAAGAGCCACGCTGCTTTTAGCCTTATTTGCTTCACCTCGTCTCTCTCTCGGGGGTGAGGGGAATGGGAAGAATGTGTCCCCCTGCTACAGATGGTGATCCAAGTCACCTTCCAGTTGCCATATGAGTGTCACCTCTGCAGAGGGACCACCTGAGCTGCCCTTTCCAAGTGTTTCTCCTCAACCTGTGGCATCCCAGGATGCACTCTCTTTGCCTGGGGATCCCTCATCTCAGGCCACAGTTGGCCCTTCTACTATTTCTCTCCTTGCGTGCAGTTTCTCCCACCAGAACACAGGCTCATGAGGGCAGGAAGCTGGGCACCTATCTAGTCCCTGACTGGACTCCCAGCAGCTCAAGCAGGGCTGGGCACATGGCAGGTTTGATAAATGCTATATCACTGACTCTTAAGGGGCTCTGGAGTGGAGCTCGGCAGCCTACAGACGGTAGCCTGGCCACCTGCGCTTGTAAATGGTTTCATTGGAACACAGCCCTGCCACTCATTCACATGTCTACAGCTGCCTCTGTACTACAAAAGCAGCATTAAATAGTTGTGATGGAGCTGGAAATGTTTATAATTTGGCCTTTTGCAAAAAAAAAAAACCAAAGTTTGCTGCCTCCTGCTCTACATGGTAAGAGGTGCTACTCATATGTGCCTAAGAGAAACGAGGTCCAGGCTGGAGACAATAATGGAGGGAACCTGCAGAAAGCTGGGAGCCCGCGCCGCATCCTCAGGGTAAAGATGAGTGAGACATAAACCCACTACACAGAAAGGGGGAGCAAGGAGACCCTCCCATCTCTTCCCTGGCACAGGGTAGAGGGAGGGCAACATCTCTCCATGAATGCCCTGCATGGGCAGAGAACACAAATGTTCCTAGTGGCTGGCACAAGACACAACCCGACTTTAGTTCCTGCCAAAGCCTCTGCACGGGTGCCACTGGCTGTAAGGCACACTGGATTTGGGACGTCAACACGTAAGAAAGAAAAGTGCAGCTGAAGCAAAAGAGACTAGACTGGCAGTTGTAGAGTGAAGACACGTGTCCTTGTCTCTATCCCAGGTCCAGAAAAATCCCACTCAAGGAGCTGCCATCTCTGCGTGGCCATGGGAAGCTGGGGGACCTGTCATTGGACAAAGGAAGCTGGAAAGCTGGGATGGGGGCTGGAAAGAGGCCAGAGCCCCAAATCCCCTTTCCAAGTGGTCCAGCTTAAAGGGCTGCTGTGGCATTATACTTCTTATTCAGAAAGAGAACATACACGTAAAAACCACAGAACCCATGTTAGTTCCTTGGCACAGTGCCCTGGAGACAGGACACAGAATCAGCTTTGGGGATGGAGACACATTAACAGTTACTCACTTCAAATGAACTTAATAAACAGTTCTCCTTCAGCTCCATGTGTTTCTCTACTATTTGGGCTTAATCTGCTTTTTTTTTTTCTAAGAGGCAGGGTCTTGCTCTGTCACCCAGCCTGGAGTGCAGTGGTGTGACCACAGCTCACTGCAACCTCCATCTCCTGGGCTCAAGGAACCCTCCTGCCTCAGCCTCCTGAGTAGCTGGGACTGCAGGTGCACGCCACCATGCCCAGCTAATTTTGAAATGTTTTTTTCTGCAGAGATAGTTTGACTATGTTGCCCAGGCTGATCTCAAATTCCTGGCCTCAAGCAATCTTCCTGCCTGGGTCTCTCAAAGAACTGGGACTACAGGCATGAGTTACCATGTCTTGTCTCCCGGTCTTTATTTTATGGCAAACTGGCAACCTAGAAATGGCAGATGAGAAGATGTACAGGCAAGGAGTCCTGTCCTCATGGATACGGAGGAGCCGCTCTGCCACTAACGTTCCCAGTGAAGAGAAAGCAACTCGCCCAGCATCTTGCAACCAGGAGGAAAAAGAAGAAAACAAAAAAACAAAAAAACCTAATCACACTTCTGTACATTTCTTTTAGAGTAAATTTCTTTGAGGGATGGAGTGACTCAGGTAAAAACAGAAAGGAGTAACTCCTCTTAATATATTTTCCATAGACTTAAAGCATTATTTTTTTTCAAAATCAGGAAATAAAGAGCATTTTTTAAAATGCTAGCCTCTTCCAGCCCATTACCTGGAGGAATATCTTTTGGTGGTACACAGCCACATACAAAAATACACTTCCAGCATTTGGCCCCCACCCAGTGGGCAGGGGCCGGGGCCAGGATGTCCCAAACCCTGAAAATACAGCCTTGAGTCCAGGAGCCACATGCAAGGCTGGGAAGGCCGCCTGCCCTCAGGAGGAAAAGGAACACCTGCACGTTTCCAAAGCCTCCGCTCTCTGTGTCGTGTCAATGGAAAGAGAAGAGGCATCTGGGGGAAGAACGGCTGAGAGGGGCGACCGCAGCAGCTGCGCCTCCTCCTTGAGGGGCTGGACACTTGCCAGGAAGCATGGATGGTCACAGGCAGTCCCTGGAGGAGGGACGCCAACAGGACACATCTGTCAGCTCAGGTGGAGGTGAAGCAGCTGGTGTCTGAACGCTTCTGATGATGTGGGTCCCCCTTGCTGGAAGAAAAGTGCAGCTTATTTGAACAAACCACAGCGGGGTAGTGAGGGTTCTCCAAGGGGTCCTCCTGGAAAGCCACACTTATTCCAAGACACTGCTACTCTTCCAGGGGTTTCCAGAATGTGCCTTTGAGATGCCTTCAGAAGCCACTAGAACATTCTTTCGAGCAGCTCCACTGCCAGCAAATCTTTAACTCCGTGTCTGTTTTTAAAATGGCTGAGGCTAGAGAGGGCGGTGAGCGGCGGGCAGAAGGAAGGCCCCTCAGCACAGCAGGTCTGCAGGCTGCTCCCTAGAGGGCTGTCCCCCAGGCCCAGTGACAACAGCACCATGCAGAGAGTGCCCTACGTGACCCCCTTGGGACCCCTAGACCACCATCCACTGACTCAAAACCTGCTCACTGGCACAGTGGGAGTCCTGCACCCAAGAAGATCTGTGACCTGGCGGCTGCTGCTTCTAACAGAGCCTGACTCACCCTAGCAGCTACGCAGGCAGCGGGTAACTCGGTCTTAGGCTCCCCTGGGGGGAAAACGGGACCCAAGGTAAAGACGACTCAGCGGGAGACAGCAGGCAGCGCCTGTCCTCACTTCCCTGGAGGCCAATCCACGCCACACCAGCCACACCTAGCCCAGCGTGTTCCTCTGTGAATCTCATTACTGTGTGGGTCCCCAAGAAGTGTCCTGGGGACAGAACACTTCCGGATGCTTCCTGGAGTCTGTGGTGGTTCAGGTGGATGGGTTCCCTCCAGTGACCCAGGGAACAGGGACATTTTATTAGTTCCCCAAGACTTCTTTATCTATCCACTGTACACAACTCTTTCCACCTTCAGAGCGCCTCTCCATCCCACCAGAAAGAACACAGGGTGGCAGGGACAGTTGCGAAGGACAGACAGCTGCTGCCACATCCCAGCTGGGCCCCGGAGTCTCGCTCAGCCTGAGATGGTGAGAGGAGCAGTTACCTGATGTGCCCGCGGAGAAGTTCTTGAGCGAGGGCCTCTGGACCACAGTGTAGGACTCGCCCACCACGAACACCTTGTACAGGACGGCGTTGTGGTTGATGAAATTCTGGACCACGCAGGGTGGCTGGATGGCGTTCAGGCCCTCCTGGTTGAACACGATAGCCATCTGGGAAAACGAGGGGTCAAAAGCTGTATCAGAATCCACCACCCTCTCAGCCCCCGACCTGTCCAGCACACCGCCACCAAGGCCCATCCCTGGTCCCAGGGCATGAGGACTCCCCGAGAGGAACCTCGGGCCAGGGTGAGTGGAGAGGGACTTGCAAAGAACACCTGGGGATGCACTGTGGGGTTGGAGATCTTGCCTCCATGGGGCCTGCCATGTGCGAGCGAGCTGGCTGTGTGCTGTGTGACTTCTGAGAATGTGGAGCCACTAGTCACACTGGTCCAGGGAAGGGGACTCCTGCGGCTGTGTGCTGCTCAACCCTCTGACCTCCTAAAGGATCCTCCACAAAGACCCGGGAGGAGGGGGAAGGAAGCAGATGACTTGGGCACAGGAGTCAGGAGGCCCTGGGCCAAAACCTGTCTGATAACAACAGCTGCCTCGTCGAGCAGTTGTGACAAGCTGGGCCCTGTTCTGAGCACGTACACGAGCCACCTAGTGTCCCCCTCCTAAGACGCCTCTGAGGTGAGCATACAACCTCTCCCTCTCACAAATGAGGACGATCAGGTGCTGAGAAGTTCAGAGACTGCAGGAGAGTGAGTGAGCCCGGGATGGAACTGGTCTGCACAGCACTCAGCCTCACCCCTACACACGGAGCCACACAACACTCCGCAGACAACAGGCCTGTGTGCTCCTGGTCCCTGACTCCTCTGGAGACAAAGGTCCCTGACAGGAGGATCTGGTAGGGGCTGAGATAGGGAGTGCTGGGGGCAGCTGTCAAAAACCTCTCAGCCACGGCCGGCACGGGCTCTGCTCAAGGCCTGCTCTAAGGACGAAGGGGTGGACATGGGCCCAGTCAATCCAGCTGCCGGTGCCGGGGTCACGGCTAATCCCTCATCCCGCAGGGCCCCAGGAAGGAGCCACCAGACGCCTGGGGCTGCTGAGCAGGGATAATGGGCCCTGGACAGCTGGCTGCCTCCCCAGCTGCCACCCCTTACGTCAGCTGTCACGGAGCGCCGGCCCTACGTGCCTGGAGCCCAGCTGGGCAGGACAGACGTGCAAATGCAGGCCACATGGGAAAAACAAAAAGTGTGTGTCTGTGCTGGGAGCACTGCGGGGCAGCGAATGTCTCCTCAGCCTTCTGACAAGAATAAAGGACAGGAAAAACCACGAGCAGCTCTGGAGTCAGGCAGGGGCTGGAGTCCCTGCTCGGCACTTGCTGTGTGAGCCCAGGCTGGGCCCCCATCCTGCTTAAGCGCCACTCTCGCCTCTGTAAAATCATGGGTGGCTTCAGGGGTGCTTTGAGCTTTTGGCTGTTACAGCTAAAAAAAAAAAAAAAAAAGACTGATTCCACTGTGGAGCAAATGAGTACCCTTGCACTGCCTCAAAAACAAAACAAAAACCCAAATGGTTCTGTGAACATAAAATGAAGACAGAGTGGTTTGGTAGAACTGGCCCCGGTTTGGGTTCAGTCTGGGGCTGGGAGATTCAGAGGCAGGGAGTGGGCGGGCTGGGATGCAGGCGAGGACCCCCGATCAGAAGCACCAGCTGCCTAAAGCCAGCCACGCGTGGTGCTATCCTCCATCCCCGCTGCACTCGGCTTCCCCGGGTACCCCTGGAATCTGTGAGGAGCTTGTCCACCTCTACCCATCTGGTGGATGGTGTCCACCCCAGAGGGCACATTCCTGTGATGCCAACACACTCCGTCTGCACACAAGAGCCCTCTAAGGGTCTCCGAGTGCATGGGACGTGGTGGCACACATTGCTGGCAGTGGACCCAGAGTGCCTGCTGGGGGGTGGGAGGAGGGGTCCCCATGGGAACATCCTGGAGCCAGATGGCTAGAATGAGGGGTGATTTATAGCTTCCCCTGAGTGTGCTGACCCCATAATTGAGGACTGAGAGTCCCAAGGCCCATCAGGGGCATCCTGAGAGGGGCTCACCTGGATCCATAACCCTCATCCCCTTTGGCAAGTACCCAGCAGGCTCCAGGGCAGCTGGTTCTGATAGCTTATCCAACAGTCCACCAGGGCAGACCCCGGGCAGCCCAGGCAGGGACCCCTCATCCTTCACAGAAGCCACTACATCTCAGTCACAAATGTGGATGGATAGTCTGGATGGCTGGGTAATTGGCCAAAGTCGCACAAATGGCAACACACAGCACCAGAATTGGTCCCAGGTCTGTGGGATTCCCCCGCCCGGCCCCTCAGGCCTCAAGTGACTCGCAGAAGCAGCTCCCTCCCCCAAGGCTGCCTGGTTCTGCGTTAGGCTAATCTAATCACACTAATGACTGCGCTAGTGCTTCTGTCCGGTAACACCCAAGCAACTGACACACAAAGGAACCACTGGCTGGTGAAAAGGGGCTGGTGGAAGGCAGGCAGGCAGGTACTGGGGCTGGGGGGGGCCTGGGGACTGGCACTGCTGCTCTTGAGCCTTCCTGCTTCCTCCCTGGCCTGGCACATCCTGGAGGGTGCCCTGTGCCCCCCACCACCAGGCACAGAGTCCAGGCAGGCTGCAGCTGGGGGTGAGGGCACCCACAGGAAGACTCCATGAGGGCTCCTGACTTCAGAAGACAACTGACAACGGGACGACGAGCTGTCCCCACACTCCTTCCCATGATGGCACACTCCGTGCTACACCAACAGTGTCTACTGACATTTCCCCGTAACTGTAGGCCGGGATAAAGAGCAGAATGCAACCCAGGGAAGCTCCATGCTGCTGAGTCTTCCCTTTTAGTTGTGAGCTCTGGGGGGCATTTCTGGTGGTGGGGCTTTCCAGGGACAGGCCTTCCCCAGGGAGCCCACTCTGGTCAGATGGCTGTTGCCCAGTGCACCCCCACATGTGCCCAGTGAGGAGACCCCAGGCAGGGCTGTGCCCAGGGCAAAGGCAAGGCCCCAGGTGTGGCTCCCGAGGGTGGAGTGTGCCCCGGCCCCAGGAAAGCCCCTGCATGACCGTCCGCTCTTCTTGCCCCTGGAGTCCTCACAGTCTTCTTGGCTGTCTCTAGGGACAGGACTCACATCCTACGCATCTGTCCCCTGGTCCCCGTGGTCCTCAAGGTAGTCGGGAACATCCACAGAGTGAATAAAAGAATGAATAGGTGGGTGGCTGAATCGTGAATCAAAGCATCCACAGGGTTGATTCCAAGCAGCCCCCTTTTCCTCCCCAGCCCATCTCAATTCAGCAGCATGGCAGACCCCTGTGGCAGTGACAGAGCCTTCTCAGAGCTAACAGCCCTCAGGTGGGCCCAGCCTAATGCCAGGCCCTCGAGGAAATGACACTGATGGCCCAAAGGGCAGACAGCCCTACAGGGCAGGCTAGGCTGGGGCATGACCTGCGCAAGCTCCACTATAGACTGAATATGTGGCCCAGAATTCATACACGGAAGCCCGCGCCCCACTGTGGTGGTATCTGGAGGTGGGGCCTTTGGGAGGTCTTGAGGGTGGGGCCCTCATGATGGGATTAGTGCCCCTATCAGAAGAAATCAGACGGCTTGCTCTTGCTTTCTGCCTCTCCTCATTCACACACAGAAGAGGCTGTGTGAGGACACAGTAAGAAGGCCCCCATCTGCAAGCTAGGAAGAGAGCCCTCATCAGAAACTGACCCTGCTGGCACCTTGATCTGGGACTTATGTCTCCAGAGCTGTGAGAAAACAAATGTGGCTAAGCCACCCAGTGCAGGGGCTTTGTTATGCCTGCCAGAGCTAAGACAGGCTCCACAGAGGACAGGTGGGTCCCCAGCACAGGCTCCTGCCTTGGGGACAGGACAGGTCTTGGGGTGAGGGTGGCACGGACAGTGTATGAAGCCACAGCACTCCTGTTCAATTCCTCTGGAGTCCAGGGAAGGGAGGGAGGCTGTCCACAAGGCGCCGGGGCTGACAGCAGGGCAGGAGCAGTGGCAGTGAGGAATGCGGCACACGGAATTTGCCAGGGTCACAATGAGACACAACGAGCTGAAAGGATGGGGGTCGAGGCGACAGACATCAGATCTTCTTCCACTCACCTCGTGAGAGTTGGTGCCGTGAGCCACTCTGGTTTTGCAAACTATGCGTTGGGGAGAGAAAAGCAGAGAGAAATTAGTGAGGACATTCACCCACAAGGCAGGGGGACTTGGCATGTCTAGAAAAGAACTCCAGCTGAGACACAGACTCTGGACACCTGGTATCTGCACTTGGGGTGATGTGGGTAGGCACCCCCGGCCAGGCAGGAGAGCATGTTTCCCTGTATCCTGCACCAGGACCTATTTCTAAGGTGTGGGTGGAGGTGAGACCCAGGGCCATGCCCTCATCCATCCTCAGGTGAGCTTAAACCCAGAGGGGACTGTAAACTCTGCCCTGCCCCCACCCCAGCCCATGCTGGTCCACGGCCTGCAGTGCCTGCCCTTGGGTGGAGCTGGGGTGGTACGCACTGAACGGGAAAGCCAGGCCGTTCTTCTCCAGCAGCTGCATGGTGTCATCCCCACACAGGCTCGTTAGCTCCATGAAGGGCGGCGAGCAGATCCTGTCATCTAGGGCAGAGGGAAGGCCTGGTCAGCATAGGTCCAGGGCAGCCGCCCCAGGCGCACGTCCCGTGAGCCCACACCACCTCAGGGGCCACCTTCAGTGCCCCTGCACTCCCGGACCTGACCGTTCCCAAACTCTGCAGTCCTGTGTGCTCATGTGTGTGTGAACTACGACCACAGCATACCCTGCCATTACACTAACAACACTTCTGTCATGACAAAACCTGTGTATGATCACTGTCTAAAATCTGAAGAGCACAGAAAGTCAAAAACGTACATATTCATAGACGGTACAACTAGTACTCCCACCACGGTGGCCTTTGGTCACGCAGGCATTTACACACAGAGAGCTTTGCAAACAGGATACTGTTTTGTAACCTGAATCCTCACTTAATAAACCATGACCGTTTTTCTGGTTCAGTAAAGACTTTCCCACCGTGTGATACAACGGCTTAATAATAATCTCAGTGACAGTATAGCTGTTAGCAAGTGTCTAGCGCTGTGCTGAGGGTTTTGCAGGCAATACCTCTACAGTTTGCAAAATCATCCCACGAGGAGGAAACTGGGGTCAGAGAGATTAAAGAACTAGCCTGTGGTGACACAACTGTTCCCACATGGACACCGCCTGACCCCTCACCTGCCGACTACTTAACATAATGGAGGGCATCGCGCAGCGCTCCAGAGGTGGCCTCCCCAGCACGTCCACTGCATCTCTGCTGCACGCTCCAGCCCAGGCCGAGGCTTGTCCCTCTGCCAATGCCTCCTCGCCCTTCACAGCTTGGCGTTCCTGAGCCCCTCTCCAGGCCTGCCCAGTGGATTCTAAGGGTGAGCCCAACTTTCTAAAATGCTCGAAAGCTGACCCATTCTGTTCATCTTGGCTTGTGCCTGGCAGTGAGCAGGGGTAAACAGATTTTTGTGGGATAACAGAATGTATTTAGAATCTCTCTGCTGATGATGAAATTACTGGTTTGTTATTATTGTTTCTTGTCATTGTCCCCCTTCCCTGATAAGACCACAGACTTCCCAGGAGGTGGGACCACCCTGTACTTCAGGGCACAGGGGCCAGGAAAGGCTGAGCATTAGTAGGGCAGGGGCGGTCTGCCACCCACAGGCTTAGAAACCAAACCAAAAGTAAACAGAACAAAGCGGCCTGTCTCCAGCTTCTAGCTACTTGGCTGGCTAGGAGGTCAGTACATTAAATCAAGGTAGATCCAGCCTCATTATCTCATAAAAACAAATGCCAAGAATTACACAGGGCATATAAAAGTGCTTTTATCTCCCTCCTCATCCTCATTCCCATCCCCCCACCCCCACTCCCATCCTCACAGTCTAAACTCCAAACAGACGAAGGATTTGTGGGGTGGCAGTTTCTCGGGTGGTCGGCAGCCAGTGTTTCCCGAGCCCCTGGCAGACAGTGACTTGCAGGCCGTCTGCACAGAGGCCCATTCAATCCGCAGTGGACCCTGACAGTGTCCAGAAACAGAGGCCCCAAGGTCACACAGCAGTCACCAGCAGAGCCAGGACAAAGAGCCAGGTTCACCTCGCAGCCCAGGAGAGGGGAAGTTAGGAAAGTCAGGGTAGGGAGGGAGAGGAGCTGGTGCTCAGCTGAAAACCATTTTCCAAACAAGGCCCCAGGCAGGGTGGGAATGCTATGAGCGCTGGCAGACCCTCCACGGCTGTCAAGGGAGGAAGCAGTCTGTGCAAAAAGCTCCTTGCTGCAAACACACAGCTCCTACAACCCAGCTCCAAAGGATATGGTGCTCAGGCCTGAACAAGCTGGAGGGTTCTGCCATGGGCAGGCTTCAGGCAGGCCGGTGCGCATCAGCCTGGGCTCCACCCTTGGCCTCTCCTCCCACACGAAGATTTGGAGGCTGCTGGGGTCAAACAGGCCACCTCCTCTAAGAGGTTCCAGACTCCCTCTGGCCCCCAGAGTTTTTAGAGCAGGTGAATCAGCTTGGCTTTCAGATTTCAATGCCCTCCTCAACTGTCCATCCCCAACTCAGCCCACCTAAGCTTGTACATAATGTCACTAGTGGCCAGCAGTCAATGTCTCAATAAACTGCATCTGTTCCATGCCAGACACTGTTCCACATAGTTACACAGTAATTCATTTGCCCTCCTAAGAACCCCACAAGGAAGCACTCCTGTCCCCTGAGAATTTTACAGATGAGGAAACTAAGGCACAGAGGTGGCACTCCCTGCATAAGAGTTCCACTGTGAGCCAGTGGTACACACCCAGACCATCTGACTCCTAGGCCCCTGCTGTTGACCATGGCCTCCCTCGTAGAAAATGTGCCCACCAAGCTCCCTGGCTCAAGGGGTTCCTAACAGTGTGCTACTCTGCTCTGTGGCAAACCTCAAAACAATAGCAGCAGCAACTAAGGCAATACAACATATTAATAAAGGATAAAAGTCACATGATCATCTCAATGGGCGCAGAAAAAGCATTTGACAAAATCTAACACCCTTTCATGACAAAAACACTCCACAAACTAGGAACATAAGGAAGCTTCCTCAAGCTCCTAGAAAAACCCAGTCTCCCCCATAAAAGACCAGACACTTCCCCTAAGATCAGGAACAAGATAAGGAGGTCTGCTCTGGCCACTTCTATTTAACACTGTACTGGAGGTTCTAGCCGTGGCCATTAGGCAAGAAAAATGAAACAGAAAGCATCCAGAGTGGAAGGAGAGAAGTGAAACCATCTCTATTTGCAGATAATAGGATCCTGTATATAGAAAATCCCAAGGAACGCACATATAAAAAAAAACTCCAAAACCATTAGAGCTAATACATGAGTTTAGCAAGGTTGCAGGATACAAGATCAATATATGAAAAGCAACTGTACTTTTTACATTAAAAAAAATTATATATATATGTATTTTAAACAGGGTCTCACTCTGTGGCCAGGCTAGAGTGCAGTGGCACGATCCTGGCTCACTGCAGTCTTAACCTCCCAGGCTGCTCAAGGGATCCTCCCCGCTCAGCCTTCTAAGTAACTGGGACTACAGGCATGCATCACCATGCCCAAGTAATTGGTAGCGATGGGGTCTCACTATGTTGCCCAGGCTTGTCTCAAACTCCTGGGCTCAAGTGATCTTCCCTCCTCAGCCTTGCAAACGCAAATCAAAACCACAATGAGACGCCACTTTACACCTACCAAGGTAACTATAATAAAAGAGATAGAGAATAAGAACTGTCGTTGAGGGTACAGCAAAGTTCAAACCCTCATACAGTACTGGGATTACAGGTATAAGCTACCATGCCTGGACTCAATTGTATTTCTATACCCCAGCAGGGAACAATCCAAATGCGAAATTAAGAGAACAATTCCATTTATAAAAGCATCAAAATGAAATAAATTTAACAACACTGAAAACTACAAAATATCATTGAAAGAAATTAAAGAAGACTTCAATAAATGGAAAGACATACAATGTTCTTTAATAGGAGATTTAATATTGTTAAGTTGGCAATACACACAAATTGATTTACAGACTCAATGCAATAGCCATCAAAACTGCAGCTTTTACTTTGCAGGAAATGGCAAGCTGATCCTAAAATTCCTATGAAAATGCAAGAGACTCAGAACCACTAAAATATCTGGAAAAAGAAAGAGTTGGAAGACTCACAGTTCCTCATTACAAAACTTACTACAAAGCTAGAGAAATGTGGTACCAGCATAAGGACAGACACAAAGATCAACTGAATAGATAGAGAATCTGGAAATAAATTCGTGCATCTACGCTCAACTGATTTTCTACAAGGGTGCCAAGACAATTCAAGGGGCGGAAAGAATATTTGTTTTAATAAATGGTGCTAGGACAATTGAATACACACAGGCAAAAAAATGAAGATGAAACCCTACTTCACATCATACAAAATTAATTCAAAATTCATGGTGATCTCATTATAAGAGCTAAAACCACAAAACTCTTAGAAGAAAACATAGATGTGAACCTTCAGGACTGTGCATTAGGCAATGGCTTCTTAGATAGGACACTATCTAAGCAAAAGCAGCCCAGGGAGAAATGGAATAAATTGGGCATCATCAAAATTTAAATTTTTTTGCTTTAAAGAGTACTACAAAGAAAATGCATCCTCAGAAAATGGGATGAAGGAAAAAAAAAGAAAATGCAAAGACAGCCCAGAGATGGGGGGAAATATTGCAAATCATGAGAAGGATCTAGTATTCAAAATATATAAAACACTATTAACAACTAAACAATAAAAAGATATCTCTATTTAAAAATGAGCAAAGGATGTGAATAGAAAGTTCTCAAAATAAGACATATAAATGGCCAATAAGCACATTATTAGCCATCGGGGAAACGCAAACCGAAACCACAATGAGACACCACTTTACACCTACCAAGATAACTATAACAAAAGAGATAGACAATAAGAAGTGTTGTTGAGGGCATGGGAAAGTTCAAACCCTCATACATTGCTGGTGGGAATAGAGAAATGGTACAGCTGCTTAGGAAATGGTCTGGTGGTTTTTCAAACAATTAAACAGAGTGGCCATATGATCCAGCAACTCCACTTCTTATATCCAAGAGAATGGAAACATAAGTCTACATAAGAGCCTATGAATCGTTCACAGCAGCATTACTCAACAGTCCAAAAGGGGAAACAATCCAGAAGCCTATCAACTGCAGAAGAAATAAACAAAATGTGGTCCACCCATAGAGTGGAATATTATTCAGCCATGAAAAAGAACAAAGTATTGAGACAAGCTACAACATGGAGGAACCCTGAAAACACTGTGCTAAGTGGAAGAAGCCAGGCACAAAAGACCACATATTGTAGGATCCCATTTACCTGAAATGTCCAGAACAGGCAAATCCACAGAGACAAAAAAGAGATCAATGGTTAACAAGAGCTGGAGAAGGAAGGAACTGGGAGTGACTGCAAATGGGTACATTTCTTTGGGGGTGATGAAAATGTTCTAGAGTTAGTAGTGATGGCTGCACAATTTTGTGAATATAATCAAAACTACAGAACTATATGTATACTTAAAAAAGGTAAATTTGGCTGGGTGCAGTGGCTCACGCTTGTAATCCCAGCACTTTGGGAGGCCAAGACAAGCAGATCACCTGAAGTCAGGAGTTTGAAAACAGCCTGGCCAACATGGTCAAAACCCCATCTCTATTAAAAATACAAAAATTAGCTGGGTGTGGGGGTGCGTGCCTGTAATCCCAGCTACTTGGGAGGCTGAGGCAGGAGAATCCTTTGAATCTGGGAGGCGGAGGTTGCAGCGAGCCAAGATTGCACCACTGCACTCTAGCCTGGGTGACAGAGCAAGACTCCGTCTCAGAAGAAAAAAAAAAAAAGAAAAAAGGTAAATTTATTATACATAAATTTATCAATAAATTATGGGGGGAAAAAACCCTAGTAGCAGTAGCCGCCATCCAGAGTGCTTGCTCTCTGCAGGACACTGGGTAAGTGCTTCATAGCCACAGCCTCCTCCAGTCCTCCCAGCACACGCATACAGTCTTGTTTCCCATCCCCACTGGGTCCAAGGTGAAGTCAGAGAAAGAACAAGGGGAGCCCATCTTCCTCCGGAGATGTTTGGAGTCCAGATGAAATGCAACAAGACATTTCCAAAGAATGGGCCACATCCAGTATTAGGCCAGACATCCCCATCCTTCTGAAATCCCAGGCTCTGGTGCGTAAGACAGCAGCCTAAGTGATAGCCGGAATTAGGTGGGCCAGGAAAGCAGGGAGGTCTGCATGATCATTCTTATTCATTCATCCCAGTCTGGAGCTTGCTGACCACACACTGAGTGGCATACACACTGGCTGCCTGGACCACTCCTGCTCTGGGGTGGGATGGGGATCAACTGAGACTTGCCCAGCCACACCGCTAGGATGGGCTTGTATTCCAAGCTTGGGCACCAGCCTTCGCTGAAGGCAGTCTTGAGCCCACAGAGCACATGCTGGGAAAGACCCTGTCTCTCATTGGCCACAGACTGTTCCGCATCCCGAGCTGCCCCCGCTGGGATGCTGGGCATGACAGGCTGCGATGTCTGCACTGCTTCAGTCAGTTTCTGGTAGCCAAAAGCATCCCGACCTGCCCATGAAGTCACAGCAAGTAAGAAACATAGTACTATTGTTCTTATTTTGGTGCCAATAACCATTCACCAACAGAAAAATACGTTGAGCCTCTATTAGATTCTAGAAGCTAAGGATACAGCAATAAATAAAACAGAGGCATCCATGTCCTCGAAGAGCTTACATTCTAGTGGAAGGGACCCAAATAATAATCCAGAGAGAAGTGAAATGTATAGCTGGCTGGAGCTAGCAGGGAAACGTTAAGCAGAAAATGCAGGTGCCGGGGATGTCGGCAGAGGTGGGGTATGTGATTTGAACAACATGGTGAGGGACACCTTGCAAAGACCGGGGGGGTGGGGGGGCACATCTCGGAGAGGTATCATCCAGGCAGGGGGAACAGCCAGAGCAAAGGCCCAACCTGCTACTCTTAGGATGCACGAACTGGACCCAGCCAGAGAACACTACGGCTGAGCGGGAGGCTGGGAAGGAACCTGGCCCAGCTGTCCTCACTGGCGGGTGGTGCCCAGGTACACCCCCACCATCTCGGTACCAGCAGACAAGCCAGCTCTACCCGCCTGAGGGACAGCAACAGCAGGGCTTCCTCCCTCTCAATCACGGGAAGCTCGCAGTGGCAGCGGCTGCACCAGCAGCTCTTCTCCCAGAATAGAGACAGAATGAAGCCAGAGCGGGGAGTCCAGGAGGCTATTTCTGGTTCCCTGAAAAAGGCGACTGTCGCTTATTTCTCTATCATCCTTATTTTTGGATGGGAGGTGGAAAGAGGCTTTCTTTGATTGGATGGTGGGCTGTGTTCTTTTGAGAGCTAATATCAGCCCCTGGGAAACAGAAATGCTCCCGTCTTCTCTCTCTGCCTCTCCAAATCAGACACCTTGAAGCGGGAGGCAAGGGGAGATGGGGAAGTCCCAACCACAGGCTTCCATGAGTCCAGAAAGGGGAGGGGAATAGTTCACACAAGTGGCCAGCAGAGCCAGGACAAGGCTGGCCTGCCGAGTCACACCTTACTACCCATCCACTCCACCAGATGACCTCTCCCTCATCCGACTGGTAGCAGCAACTACAGAACTTACAAGAAAATGGAAGTTCAGTGACAAACAGGCGGATCCGAGAGGACAACAGGGGTTGGAGGAAGGAGGAAATGAGCCCCTGAAGGTGCAGTTTGAAGCCAGCCAGCCTGACACTGGACGTGGGGCAAAATTCCACTAGCTGAGACCTTGGACACATGACTTAACTCTGCTGAGCCTTGCTTTCCTTGTCTGTAAAATGGGAGTGATGCTTCCCTAGAGAGCTGCTGGGAGGCCTGGCACACGACAGGCTCCCAGCGGGGGATGTCCTCAGGGGAGCAGGCAGATGTTGAATAGCGGCTACTGGTCCACATCGCAGGGCACGCCTACACATGGGAGACCCCGGCTATGCGTGCCTCCAACACCACGCCAACACCAGCTCTCAGAGCTGGGCTCAGTCCTGCTTCTTGGGCCACTTCCCATTCCCAGGAGCCCATATTGTATGGCAGGAAACTGAGGCAAGAGGGGCCCCACTGTGTTGCTGGTAGAGCAGAGTACTGGGGACAGGGTCAGCACGATCTAAGTTCTCTCAGCATCTTTTGAAAGCAGGGGTTGGAGTGAAACCCACACCCGTATTTCTCGGGCCCTGGAGCCCTTGCACATGCAGCCGTGTCAGCCTTGAATGCCCTTTCTTTCCCCTCCCCGTACCAACCCATGGCCTGGGAGACCCCTGCTTGTCCTCCATCATGCGACAGGTACCCTTTTCCTGCTCACCTGGGAGGAGCCCCCACCGTGCTGTGCCAGCCAAGAGCCCCAGGCTGCTCATCTTGGCCAACTAATGATGCACGCACCTCCCCCACCTGACGGCACCGCTGCAGGGTCCGCAGAGGACCTGAGCTGTCTGGGTTTGAATCCTAGCTCCATCTCATATCAGCCATATGGCACTGGCCAAGAAACTTTGCCTGGCTGTGCCTCAGTTTCTTCGCTGTAAATGAGGACAAGAACAGCAGCTGATTCAGAGGGTTGTTGCCCCTCCCCTACTCAGTGTTGTGGTCCTGTTGCCCTCACTCAGAGGTGGCCAGCATCCAGCAGGTGCTGAAGATGGACCTCATATGTTTAAACCCTGGCCCTAGCAGGTGTGCATGAAAAACTCGCTGTACTATTGTCATCGGGGAGGGTCCAGGAAGCAGGTCAAATGTCGATAACATGCCAAGGAACGGGGGCACCCAGCACAGCGGCCGTAACACCCAGGGCCAAGGAAGTCAGGAAAGACTGCCGGGAAGAAACCATTATGGCAGAGAACAGTCCAGGAAGCAAAATGAGGGCCAGCCCAGTTGCTCTGACTGGGACCACCAATGCTCCAATCCTTCTCTTTATCTGTAAACTAGGCCAGTGATACCACCCACATCCCAGGGTGGTTGCAGGGACGTGGTGAGGCCACGCCCACGAGGGGCATTCGGAATGATCGAGAATTGGATTATCCAGCCCTGTTTCCACGGATGCCCACCCTCCCTAGGGTGCCTGGTACCCACCAGCACAGCAGCCCAAGCCTATTCTGGCCTGCCGTCCTGGGACACGGATGGAACAAGGGCTGTGGCCCAGCACCACAGCCTCTTCCCAGCTTCCGGAATCAATGTTCCTGAAGCCTGTTAATCCAGGAAGCCCCTCACTGGTCCCCTGACTCCATGATCATCTTCTCCCCACACACGCTCCTCTGCCCACAAACCACCATCCCACAGCTCTCAACTGTACTGAGGCTGTTCCCAGCAAGGTGTTCATGCCCTGAGAGTGAAGCCCACAGCCTTTCCAGGCCTCTAAGCCTGACTCTTCCTGTGATGGGCTGAGCGCTGTTCCCAAGTTCATACTGAAACCCCACTCCCCAGGCCAGAGAATGGGACTGAACTGGGAGATTGGGTCTTTCAAGAGGTAAAATGAAGTCACTAGGGTGGGTCCTAATCCATTATGACTGGTGTCCTTATAAGGAGATTAGAACACAAACACACACAGAGGAAGACCATGTGCAGACATGGGGAAATGGCCATCTGCAGGCCATGGATGGAGGAAGACGCCAACTCCGCCAACACTCAAATCTGAACCAGGAGACAGTATATTGCTGTTGTTTAACTGCAGCACTGCCATGCAACCCTAGCTAATGAATATACTTCCCAACTCTTTTTTTTTTTTCTAAGACAGAGTCTCACTCTCTTGGCCAGGCTGGAATGCAATGGCATGATCTCAGTTCACTGCAACCTCCCCCTTCCAGTTCAAGTGATTCTTCTGCCTCAGCCTCCCAGGTAGCTGGGACTACAGGCACCCACTACCACACCAGGCTAATTTTTGTGTCTTTAGTAGAGATGGGGTTTTGCCACGTTGGCCAGCCTGTTCTTGAACTCCTGACCTCAAGTGATCTGCCTGCCTCCCAAAATGTTGAGATTATAGGTGTAAGCCACCATGCCCAACTCTTCTCTGACTGTACAACCCAAGACTGCTCCCAGACAAACCCTGGCGCCAAGTGGAGTGGGCTCCTCACTGTCCCTGCTACGCCTCTGGGATGCCCTGCCATCACTTGGCAATACCCACTCTTCCAAGCATCACAGGGTCCCAGCTCTTCTCCCAGAGCCCCCGAGAACTCACTGTCCTATGCTGCTGATTCTTAGTGGCACTCACCCCGCATGTCCCACCCACAGTGACATTTTTCTAGTACCTTTTCTGGCATTGCTACCGAATTTTGTTGTTTATCTCTTGTGCCCTATTAAATTTTCACTTGTGGGTTCTGATTCAGTAACTAGGCAGTATGTTCCTCGGGGACAGAAGAAGGCAGCCTCAGTAAGAACCATCTCTCTGACACGTGTACACCCGTGACGATAAGTTGACAGATGGGATAAGTGAGCCGTGAGCGCTGGAAACAAAAGGAGGTGGGAAGCCCGGAGCTGGCACAGCCTAAGCAGGAAGAAGGAGGGGCCTGTAATCTCCCTCCTGTCCACCCCGTGGCGCTGTGGGTCTGGAACAGCCTTGAAGATGGCTGTGGCAGGACTGGAAAGAGCCTGGCCAGCCCATCTATAAGCGCAAGTGCTCCGGACTCATCCAGGGCCTGGACTCATCATCCAAAGTCACCCTCCCTCTGCAGTTATGCAGTTAGGGGGCGGGAGCCACGTGCTCTTGTTCTGTGATGTTCTGTGCATCTGGGTGGACAGAACTTGGTTCCAGCCTGACAGCAGCTCTGAAAACAACCCAAATGGCTTTCTGGCCAGCAATGACAATGGCAGCCACCCAGTAACATCCACAGTTAGGTCACAGGCACAGGGGTGGGAGAGCAGTGCAGGCCAGAGCCAGGAGGGGGCTGCCAGGAAGGGTCTGGGTGAGACACCCCAGTATGAGAGCAACAGAGACAGAAGTGATCCTGATCTGAAGGGACTTAGAGCCACACGAGAGGGGCTGGGCACGCCCTTGCCGCCAGAGCATGAAGTCCTGTCCACCTGGCCTGGCTGGAGGCTCCAGGCATCTCATCAAAGAAAGCCATGTGCCCTGCCTGCCTAGGCCCCGCCCTGCTCTCCTGCAGTTCGGCAGAGCTCCAGATCCCTCCGGCTACACTGAGGTGCTGCCCCTGCCCTGTGCCTCCAGGGCACATCCCTAACACCTCTGAACTGTCCCTCTTGCTTAGGATGAGTGACTCATCTCTCCCTGCAGCTGAGGGCCCTGGAGGGTGGGGCCCCTGCAGGGGCTGGCACTGAGCAGGGCTGGATTTGTAGGGGATTTGGGGGCTTCAGACAGGATGGAAACAATTGGATGGCAGTGACATCATTGTGTGTTTAAGGTCTATGAATAGTCCAGAATGAGATAAAACTGGAATGACATGTTGCATTTTGTTTATGAAGACATTAAAAGTTCCAGACCCGGAAGCTGGCATGCCCTGGGGATGTGGGACAAGGAGCCTGACTCCTGGAAGCCACCTGAAAATCTGTGACAGCCCTGACTGGCTCCTAGGAGCAGTGGACCCTCAGCCTCACAGCCCCTTGTAGCTAATGCAGCAGCCCCAAGGGCCTTGGGCAGGCCAGGTGTACGTGCAGCGTTGCATACACGTAGGACAGAGAGCTATCAGCCCAGGTTCCAATCCTAGGTGCACGGTCTCCGGAGCTCCCCAGGAGCCAGCACCTCTCATGGGCATCGGGTGTAAGGACACAGTGGCCCTCTCAGGTGCCCCTGTGGGACAAGGGAGGAGAGAAAGCACTTCCTGTGCTACTTTAGGCACAGAGGAACTCAGAGCTGAGGGCACTCAAGGCCAATGGCAAAAGCCCATGGGGCCTGGGTCCCTGAAAGGGGGCCTGGGTCACTGAAAGGCAACCTGGAGCGCGGCTTCCCCAGCAGAACTAGACACTGCCCAGCCGTATGATTCACTGAGGAAAGAAAGGGTCACATGAAGACTGTGGTCACAGGAGGAGTGGGGGTGTGAGGGAAGGCCAGACCCTTGCCACATGGACTAAGCAGTGACTTCAGAGCTTCAGGGCCCAGGGGTTGGGCAGGACTGTGTCCCCTCCCTGGGCCCCACCATAAGGAGAGGGTGGGAAGTGGCATCTCCTGAGTGTTGACACACCTCATAGTGTTGGGAGGGGGGAGGGAGAACTCAGGAGGTATGACCTGTGAAGCCCAGCCCGAGGCTGAGCTGCTGTTCCACGCTCCTCCACAGCTCCCACAGCCTTCAGAATCAGGTCCAGGCTCCTTGCCAGCCTTGAAGTCCTCCATGGCCAAGGGCATGCCTATGCCTATAGATCCTCCCTCCTCCCAAGCTCTGGGCAAAACCAGCCTTGCCTAGTTTCTCAATCAAGCTCCGCACAGGGTGCAGGCTCAGTGTCCCAGACAGTGTCCCTGCCCCAGTACCCAGTTACTCTGACATTAAGGCTTGCTGGATGTCTGCCTCCCTGATGGAGGCAGGTGAGGTGAGAGGCACGGTGGAAGCAGGGACTATGCCTGCCCTGCTCACCTCTGTGTGCCTGGGACCTGCCCTAGAGCCTAGAACACAGCAGGCCTGCCACTACAGAATTCCCTTCTACATGTCTACAGACTGTGAAAACTACAGACTGTGGGATGGTTAATTCTTGTCAGCTTGACTGGGCCACCGGGTTCCCATATATTTGGTTAATTAACACTGTTCTGAGCGTGTCTGAATGAGGTCAGCATTTGAATCGGTAAATGAGTCAAGCAGACTGCTTTCCCCAATGTCGGTGGGGCCTCGTCCAATCAGTCAAAGGCCTGAATAGAACAAAAGGTGAGGTAAGAAAGAATTCACTCTGTCCGCCTCACTGTTCAAGCTGGGACATCAGTCTCCTGCACTCAAATCACAAATTACAGCATCAGCTCCCCTGGTCCTCAGGCCTTTGGATTTGGACTATGATATGGTTTGGCTGTGTCCCCACCCAAATCTCATCATCCTCATGTCATGGGAGGAAACCGGTGGGAGGTAACTGAATCATGGGGCGGTTACCTCCATGCTGTTCTCATGACAGTGAGTCCTCACAAGATCTGACGGTTTCATAAGGGGCTCTCCCCACGCTCCCCTGCTTCACTCTACACTTCTCCTTGCTGCCGCCATGTGAAGAAGGACATGTTTGCTTCCCTTTCTGCCATGATTGTAAGTTTCCTGAGGCCTCCCTAGCCCTGCAGAACTATGAGTCAATTAAACCTCTTTCCTTTATAAATGACATAGTCTTGGGTATGTCTTTATAGCAGTTTGAGAACAAACTAATACAGACTATAACTTACACCACTAGGTCTCTTAGGTCTCGAGACTCCAGTTTGCAGGTGGCAGATTGTGGGACTTCTCAGTTTCTATGTCTTACGTGCTTCTTTCCATTATGAGGTGGACCCTAAATGCTGTCCCCCCTGAATGTGAACTGGCCCTAAAGCCTCACAGATAAATAGAATATGGATTTTGGAGGCAAGGCCAAAGGAGGCTCTCTTTCTCAGGACACATCCCTAGGTTCCTGAGCTGCCAAGTCAGTAGTCTGGCTACTATGTCACCATCATGCTAAGCTGCCACACAAGACTGCATGGCAGAACCACCCAGCTGAGCTCAGCTGAGCTGCAAATTCACGAGCAAAATAAACACCATTATCATTTTGGACTTCCATCTAACAGACAACCAAAATGAAGGCTCATGGAAATGACATGTGTTAGGCACATACCACAGCATATGCAAGGCTTAATGTCAACAACCAGACAAACAATGCAGTGTGCTCTATGCCATCAACAAGCACTTGCAGGCATCAACTCACATCATCATTATAGCAATGCCATGGCATGGATCACTATCACCACTCCATTTTGCATGGGAGGGGCAGAAGTCCTGAGTGGCTGCATGTTCAAGATCAAAGCCAGCATGTGGCGGGCAAGGATACCCTTGACTGCTGGGCAAACCGCCACATAACAGTCTTTGTCACTGGTCTCCAGTCTCATCATTCCCACTTAAGAACACCAAGTCTGGAAAGAGTTAAGGAAGGCTCCTTTCCCACTTCAGGGACCAGGAAACAGAGGGACTGGGCCAGCTGTGCTTCCCAAACACTGTAGCCAGTCCCAGGAGCTGCCTGGCTGAACACTCCATACTGTGGGAACTTGAGAAGGTTACTTTACCTTTTGGTGCCTTCGTTTCCTAATATGTAAAATGGGAGTAAGAGCAGTCTTGCTCATAGGACTGCTGTAATGATCAAACTGGTTACCTCACAAAGCACTTAAAACAGAAACCAGCATGTGGAAGACACCAAGTGTCAGATCCCAACATCCTTTCCATCATCATCATCATCATCATCATCATCATCATCATCATCATCATCATCACTGGTATTACCATTTGAAGTAATGCCATGTAAAACCATCCAATATCACCTACAGAGCCTATCACTGCTCTGCAGCCTGACATGGCCCTTGGGGAGGCAGGGGAGAAAGAAGAGGAAAGAATTCTGGAGGAGTGACATGCTTGCTTCCTCCTGGCCAAAGATGGAACTCTTGACCCTCAGGTATTAAAGAAGGTGGAGCCTTCTTGTCCAACTATCCACCATGATGGAACTTGAACTCAGATCAGCAGCAAATTTCTAAGCCAGCCAACACGGTTTGGCTCTGTGTCTCCACCCAAATCTCATGTTGAATTGTAATTCCCAGTGTTGGGGGAGGGACCTGGTAAAAGGTGACTGGATCATGGGGGTGGATTTCCCCCTTGCTGTTCTCATGATATTGAGTTCTCTTGAGATCTGGTTGCTTAAAAGGGTGTAGCACTTCCCCCTTCATTCTCTCTTTCCTGTTGCCATGTGAAGCTACGCCTGCTCCCCTTTCACCTTCCACCATCACTGTAAGTTTCCTGAGACCTTCCCAGCCATGCCTTCTGTACAGCCTGCAGAAACGTAAGGTTCAACTAAACCTCTTTTCTTCATAAATTACCCAGTCTCAGGTAGTTCTTGATAGCAATTTGAGAACGGACTAATACAGAAAAATGGTACCAGAGAAGAGGGGCACTACTATCAGGATAGTTGAAAATGTGGAAGCAACTTTGTAACTAGGTAATGAGCAGAGTTTGGAACAGTTTGGAGGGCTCAGGAAAAGAGAGGAATATGAGGGAAAGTTTGGAACTTCCTAGAGACTTGTGGAATGGTTCTGACAAAAATGCTGTTCTACGAACAGTGATAGTGCTATGAACAGTGAAGTCCAGGCTCAGGAGGTCTCAGATGGAGATAAGAAACTCACTGGAAACTGGAGTAAATGTCACTCTTGCTATGCTTTAGCAAAGAGACTGGCAGCATTGTGTCCCTGCTCTAGAGATCGGTGGAACTTTGAACTTGAGAGAGATGGTTTAGGGTATCTGGTGGAAGAAATTTCTAAGCAGCAAAACATTCAAGAGGTGGGCTGGCTGCTTCTAAAAGCCTACACTCATTTGTAAAAACAAATAAATGACTAGAAACTAGAACTTATATTTAAAAGGAAAGCAGAGCATTAGAAGTTTGGAAGATTTACAGGCTGACCATGTGGCAGAAAAGAAAAATCCATTTTCTGAGGAGGAACTCAAGGCTGCAGAAATTTGCATAAGTAATGCAGAGCCAAAGGCTAATAGCCAAGACAATAGGGGAAAATGCCTCCAGGGCATTTCAGAGACCTTCACAGCACCCCTCCCATCACAGGCCTGGAGGTTTAGAAGGGAAAAATTGTTTTATGGGCCGGGTTCAGGGCCCTGCTGCTCTGTGCAGCCTCAGGACATGGCACCCTGAGTCCCAGCTACTCCAGCTCCAGCCATGGCTAAAAGGGGCCAAAGTACAGAAGCTTAAGCTATTGCTTCAGAGGCTGTAAAGCCCAAAGCCTTGGCAGCTTCCACATGGTGTTGGGCCTGCAGGTGTGCCAAAGGCAAAAGTTGAGGTTTGGGAGCCTCTGCCTAGAGTTCAGAGGACATATGGAAACACCTGGATGTCCAGGCAGAAGTCTGCTGCAGGGATGGAGCCCTTATAGAAAACTTCCGCTAGGGCAGTGCAGAGAGGAAATGTGAGGTTGGAGACTCCACAGGGGTACTGCCTATTGGAGTTATGAGAAGAAAGCCACCATCCTCCAGATCCCAGAATGGTAGATATACCGACAGCTTGCACTGTGTCCCTAAAAAAGCTGTAGGTACTCAGCATCAGCCCATGAAAGCAGTTGTGAGGGCTGTACCTGCAGAGCCACAGGGAAGGAGCTGCCCAAGTCTTGGGAGCCCACCCCTTGCATCAGTGTGGCCTAGATGTGAGACATGGAGTCAAAGAAAAGAATGGGTTTATTTACTCAATGCCTGTGCCCCCATTGTATCTTGGAAGTAACTAACTTGTTTTTGGCTTTACAGGCTTATAGGCAGAAAGGACTTGCCTTGTCTCAGATGAGACTTTGGACTTGGACTTTTGAGTTAATGCTGGAATGAGTTAAGACTTTGCAGGGGCTGTTGGGAAGGCATGATTGTGTTTTGAAATGTGAGAAGGACATGAGGTTTGGGAGGGGCCAGGGTGGAATGATATGGTTTGGCTTTGTGTCCCCACCCAAATCTCATGTCGAATTGTAATTCCCAATTTAGGGGAGGGACCTATGGGAGGTGACTGGATCACAGAGGCAGACTTCCTCTTGCTGTTCTCGTGATGATGAGTGAGTTCTTATGAGATCTAGTTGTTTAAAAGCATGTAGCATTTCCCCCTTTGTCCTGTTTCTCTCTCCTGCTTCCATGTAAAGACGTGCCTACTTCCCCTTCGCTTTCCACCAGGATTGTAAGTTTCCTGAGGCCTCCCTGGCCATATTTTCTGTACAACCTGCAGAACTGAGTCAATTAACCTCTTTTCTTCACATTTTCTTCATAAATTACCCACTCTCAGGTAGATTTTTTTATCCTTTTTTTTTTTTTTGAGACATAGTCTTGCTCTGTTGCTCAGGCTGGAATGCAGTGCAAACTCTCAGCTCACTGCAACCTCCACCTCCCTGGTTCAAGCAATTCTCATGCCTCAGCCTCCCAAGTAGTTTGGATTACAAGTGCTCACCACCATGCCTGGCTAATTTTTGTATTTTCACTAGAGACGGGGTTTTGCCATCTTGACCAGGCTGGTCTGGAACTCCTGACCTCAAATGATCCACCTGCCTCAGCCTCCCAAAGTGCTGGAATTACAGGTGTGAGCCACCATGCCAGGCCTCAGGTAGTTCTTTATAGCAATGTGAGAACAGACTATACACTAGCCCCAGGGGAGCACTGAGACCTGGGTTATCTCCAGGCAGAACACACAGCTTCAATGCAGCATCCTCGTGTTTAGAATACAACGCTGGATCTGAGGCTGTCAGTTGCCAGAACAGTACCAGAGAAAACACAAAGGGAACACTGCCCATCCCTGACAGTGTTCTTGGCCGAGTCAGAGCCCCTGAGGCAGCCGAGTGAATGCCATGGCACAGACTTCTCTGAAGGCTTGAGGGGAGGGGAGGAAGGTGGAGGGCTCTGGCCCATGACAAGGCCAACAAGTCCACTCCAAGTCAGGCAGAGGGGGCCTGTTGCAGCCTCATGCCCCAAAATAAGAAGGGCTCTCACCAAGAGGGACCATCTCTGTTCCTGGTGATAACTTGCCCTTTCTTACCTGCCTGGCCTTTGCCTATGCTGTACCTGCCCCTGGAATGCCCTCCCTTCTCATCGCTGCCTACTGAAATGGAATCTTTATCACTGAAGCCCCAGGATTTGGCCCAGGCTGGGGATTTATTACTGTGGGGCAAAAAGGGGTCCCTCTCTCATAGTTTTTTGTTTTTTGTTTTTTGTTTTGAGATGGAATCTCACTCTGTCACCCAGGCTAGAGTGCAGTGGCACAATCTTGATTCACTGCAACCTCCACCTCCTGGGTTCAAGCAATTCTCCTGCCTCAGCCTCCCGAGTAGCTGAGACTACAGGTGCATGCCACCATGTCCAGCTAATTTTTGTATTTTTAGTAGAGACGGGGTTTCACCATGCTAGCCAGGCTGGTCTTGAACTCTTGACCTCAGGTGATCCATCCACCTTGGCCTCCCAAAGTGCTGGGATTATAGGCATGAGCCACTACACTCAGCCTCTGTTGTAGTTTTTCTTGGCCTCCAGGGAGGCACCTGACCCACCCTTGGAGCCCCTCAGCACTGTTCTGCCCTGCGGAGCTGGCACAAAGATTGTGGTTATGGCTTGTCCTGTGTTTCCTTCTCCTTAACGCATCCTTTGTCCACCCCAGACAACAATGCCCATTCCAATGCCTGCCAATGTTCCCCCTCAATTTCTGGCCCATCTCTTTCTAACCACAGTTGCAACACTCAGCACACCCTCAGCATCTTTTCCTGAAGCCTCCTGATGGCCTCCCTGTCTCCTCCAACAGGCTAAGCAAAAACTGGCCCTGGAGGCTCTCTGGGCCTTGGCGTGGGGCTCTTTCTAGCAGCACCGATAGCCCATTTCTCCTGAACATCCTGCTCCCTATCCCTGGAATGGCTCTCACCTTCCTCTAATCAAGCCCATCATTTCAGAGCCGCTCCAAATACCACCTCTGTGAAAGCCCCACAGCCAGCCAGGACTATCCACTCCTGTGGCTCTGAGCCCATGACCCCACCTGCCCCAGGCCTGTCTCCCATGGGAGTGGGATTTCTGCTCAGAGGCTCCCCCAGTGCATCTGCTTGTTACGTATCTAATTCTTGAAAATGTTCTTCCCTCCTTTGCACACCTATTAAGCATGTACTATATTCCAGGTCCTGACCTGTGGATTCATGGTCCCCAAAGATCACTCACCCCCGTCCTCAAGGCCCTCACAGTCAGGTGAGGAAGAGAGTGGCCAGCAGACACTGAAGAAACAGTTGAATGAATGTGCGATATGGCAGCAAAGGGTCCACGGGCAGGGAGGAAAGCACTGAGGCCCACACAGGGAAGGGAGTGTGCAGCACAGAGGGCCTCTGGGAGGAGGTGGCCTGAGCCAAACCCCTAAGTTGGAGTTAGTCATGGGGACTGAGAGTATTTCAGAAAGGGAGAACACCATGGACAAAGGCCAAGGGTCAAGAGAGGTGCCCGTGGGGTTCAGCTTGGCTGCAGTGTGGAGTGCAGAGACAGTATGGCAAGAGACAGGAGAGGGGGCGGGCAGGGGCGACGTGCCCCAAGATGCTCAGCACAGGTGACAGGGCCTGGAGAGATGCAATGATAGCAATTAAATTCCATTGAACTTGGAAGTATGCAAGGAAAAACCACTGTATTTACTCAGTGTGGCAGGCGGAATCTAAGGCGACCCCAAAATCCCCTGTGGTCGGGCGACACCCTGCATGATTGCCAGAACTGCACACATGACAGATGAGTTTTACTCAATAACTCAGTTATGTTTCATTGCTGCCCTCAAAACAGGCAGACGGTCTGGGTGACTCTTACTGCATCAAACACAGAGCTTATTCTGTGAAGAGGAAGCTGGAGATTCAAAGCACAAAGAGACTGGCTGGCCATGGCCGCCTTGCAAGTAGAGGGGCATCGTGAGAAGAAATGCAGGGCCTGTAGGAGCCACCAGTCAGCAAGGGTGGGGACCTCTGTCTTACAGCTACCAGGAACTGGATTCTGCCAATGAGAGTGAGCTTGCAGGTGGATTCTTTCTCAGGGCCTCCAGAAGAGCACCTGGCCCTGCAGACACCTTGATTTCAGCCTGTGACACCCTGGGCCAAGAGCCCAGCCACACATGTAAGCCTCTGACCCACCCAACCGTGAGATAATAAACAGGTCCTGTCATAAGCCACTCAGTCTGCTGTCATCTATCATGCAGCAATAGGAAATCGACACGTCCAGCTACTATGAGCTTTCAAGAGGGAAATGCAATTGTGATATCTGGAGCAACTGAGGGGAAGGAGGGGGCATTTCACCAGAGGCTACAGCCCCCACCCTGCTCCCTGAAGGCATCTAAGAGACCCTATGGCCTTGCCACAGCTGCAACCTCCCTGCTGGCAGCTAGATCCTCACTCAGCTACGTGATGACAGGCGAGCTGTGGAGAGAAAACACTGGAGTGCGGGAACAGAAGACAACAAATGCCACTGGTGCAACTTACAGTCAGAAAAAGCCAGCCACAGGCAGGGGGAGGGCAGGTTTCCTCCCGCCCCACTTAGCTAGTGAATCATTTCATCTTACGTGACCAGAGAGCCGTTTGCAACCAGAATGTCCAAAGCCCAGGAGAAGAGGAGGCAGACACTGGCCCAGACAGAAACAGACATTTCTGCACCCCATGTCTAAGTCTGGTGGCAGTAGTTGGAAACGTGGATAGACTCTGTGGCAGCTGTTCCAGCTGATTTACAGCCCCTTGCGGAACCCAGGCAGACACTCACTGTCCGTACTCAGCTCCAGCTCTCACTCCTAAAACATGGCAGCCTTTTTGCTTTCAAGACATTTAAAAAATGTGGAGGGCTCTTTCTGGCAGTACCTATTCTAAAAGCAAAACATCTTGGCTTGGCCCCAGAGCAAAGATGATGCTTACATTGATGAACTCACCCATAATTTTTAACAACAGGACAACTTTCTTCATACAAAAAGGGCTCTAATCAATCAACAAGGCCAACAACTCAGCTAAAAATGGGCACACAGCAGGCAAAGATTCATTCATAGAAGACATGCAAATGGGGCCAGTGAATCCACAATGGGACGCTCAATTGTGCCAATAAAGACAAACACACATCAGACGAGCTGGGTACGGTTTCCCCAAGCAGACTGGCACCATCAGGAGTGAAATTTGCTCAAACTCTTTGAAGGGCAATCCAGTTGAGATCTGCCAATGTGAGGAACGTTTATCATCCTTGGCTGAGAAATTCCACTTCCAGGGATTAACTATACAGAAATATGCAGGGAGCTGTTTACTGCAGCCCAGTTTGCTTTAAAAAAAAAAATCCAAACAAAACTGGAATGATCTTATGGGCCCAACATAAATTAGGATTATTTCATTCATGTGCGAAATATTATGCTGCCGGCAAAAGGGGCAGACCTGATCCCCCTCATCTTCGTGGGCTGATGTGGAAAGGAGCCAAGACACATGTTCAGTGGGGACAAAGAGCTGCATTGGGACACATGTAATAGGACCCTGCTTCTAAAATGTACACATTGGAATACAGCCTACTGTAAGGAAAAAATAAAAGTGTACATACTCTCTACATGTATGAATAAAGGTCTAGAAGCATAAATTCCAAACTATGAACAGCAGCTACCTCAGGGAAGTGAGGCTGGAGTTCAACAGATTCGAGAAGCACCAGCAGTTAGGGCCCCACACCCTAATACAGGGAGCTCAAGAACAGACCTGCACAGGGCTGGAAGTGAGGGTGGCCAGGAGGCGCCCAGTCAGGGAATTCCTGAGTGTGGTGAGTAGAAGAGTCTCTCACCAAAAGCCCCAAGAGGAGGAGGGGACTCTATAGTTGACTGGACGGAAAAGGATAAATTCTGTGGAACTTCACTGATTCTAGGGCATGTTTTTTCATATTTTCAATCTCTGAAATTGAGATGTGTCTCATAATCGATATTTCACATCTTACGTAGGACTTTTTCTTTTTGTTTTTTTGAGACGGCGTTTCACTCTGTTGCCCAGGCTGGAGTGCAGTGGCATGATCTTGGCTCACTGTAATCTCCACCTCCTGGGTTCAATCGATTCTCCTGCCTCGGCCTCCTGAGTAGCTGGGACTACAGGCACCTGCCACCACACCCAGCTAATTTTTTTATTTTTAGTAGAGAAGCATGTTGCCATCCTGGCCAGACTGGTCTCAAACTCCTGACCTCATGAACCACCTGCCTAGGCCTCCCAAAGTGCTGGCATTACAGGTGTGAGCCACCACACCTCACTTCTGTTCAGTATTTTAAAAGATTGAGAAGGTTCCTGCTGACAAGTGGTGGTTAAAAAAAAAGTTAAAAAATAAAAATATGTCTCAGAGGACTGCTTCATAACAATGAAAGAAACTAAAAAAAAAGTAATAATAAAAATTTAAAAAGATTGAGAAAGATTGCAGTTAATTGTTCTTTAAATGTTAGACAAAATTCATCAATGAAGACTTGTTTCTGAGTTTTTCTTTGTGGGGAGGTAATTTTGAGTACTGATTTCATTTCCATCCCAGTTTTAGGTCTGTTCAGACTTTCTAT